>JAREIK010001701.1:1413341-1434781 GCA_029783825.1 Sapria himalayana
AAGAAGTAGAAGGAGGAGGAGGAGGAGGAGAAGAAGTAGAAGGAGGAGGAGGAGGAGAAGAAGTAGAAGGAGGAGGAGGAGGAGAAGAAGGAGGATGAGAAGTAGATAGAGGAGATGAAGAAGAAAGAGGAGGAGGAGAAGAAGAAGAAGAAAGAGGAGAAGAAGAAGAAGAAAGAGGAGAAGAAGAAGGAGGATGCGAAGAATAAGGAGGAGAAGAAGAAGGAGGAGGAGGAGGAGGAGGAGGAGGAGAAGGAGGAGAGGAAGAAGAAGGAGGAGAAGAAGTAGAAGGAGGAGAAAAAGGAGGAGGAGAAGAAGGAGGAGGAGAAGGAGGAGGAGGAGGAGGAGGAGGAGTAGAAGAAGGAGGAGGAGGAGGAGGAGGAGGAGTAGAAGAAGGAGTAGAAAAAGAAGGAGGATATAAAGAAGGAGGAGAAGAAGGAGAGAAGAAGTAGGAGGAGAAGAATATGGAGGAGAAGAAAAAAGAGGAGAAGAAGGAGGAGAAGAAGAAGGAGGAGAAGAAGCAGGAGGAGAAGAATAAGGAAGAGAAGAATAAGGAGGAGAAGAATAAGGATGAGAATAAGGAGGAGGAGGAGGAGGAGGAGAAGGAGAAGAAGAAGAAGAAGGATGAGAAGAAGGAGGATAAGAAGAACGAGGAGGATAAGAAGGAGGAGGAGAAGTAGGAGGAGTAGAAGAAGGAGGAGAAGAAGATGGGGAGGAGAAGAAGAATGAGGAGGAGGAGGAGGAGGAGGAGAAGAAAAGGAGGAGGAGAAGGAGAAGAAGAAGGAGGAGAACAAGGAGGAGAAGAAGGAGGTGGAAAGAAGGAGTAGAAAAAGTAGGAGAAAATGAGGAGAAAAAGGAGGAGAAGAATAAGAAAGAGGAGAAGAAGAAAGACGAGAAAAGGAGGAGAAGAAGAAGGAGGAGAAGAAGAATGAGGAGAAGAAGTAGGAGGAAAAGAAGAAGGAGGATAAGAAGGAGGAGAAGAAGGAAGATAAGAATGAGGAGGAGTTGAAGGAGAGGAGGAGAAGGAGGAGGAGGAGAAGATGAAAAAGAAGGAGGAGAAGAAGAAGGAGAGGAGGAGAAGGAGGAGGAGGAGAAGGTGGAAAAGAAGAAGGAGGAGAAGAAGAAGGAGGAGAAGAAGAAGGTTGAGAAGAAGAATGAGGAGAAGGAGTAAAAAAATAGGAAGAAGAATAGGAAAAAAAGACGAAGAAAGAGAGAAAGAAGAAGAGGAAAAAGAATAGGAATAAGAAGAGGAAGATGAATAGGAAGAAGAAGAGAAAAAAGAATAGGAAGAAGAAGATGAAGAAGAAGAGAAAGAAGAAGATAAAAAAGAAGAGCAAGAATAATAGGAAGAAAAAAAGGATGAAGAATAGGAAGAAGAAGAGGAAAAATAAGAGGAAGATAATGTTGAGCTAGGCTAAAGGAAAACTCTGGTATAGACCAATCCTTAGGTAATCCTGAAGATTTTAACGAGGCTAAAGCAAAACTAAGAATTAGGCTGTACATGGAATAAGTCTTTTGGAAACAAAAGACTAAAATTAGATGGCTAGTAGACGAAGAAATTTAAATTAAAATGTTCTAATGGGTGGTTAAAGTTAGGCAGCATAATTCTAGAATAAAAGGCCTCAAAAATGAATTAGAGAATGAGTAGATCATGAATAGGAGTTAAAATCTTTTATCATAAATCAATTTTAGAAATAATTATGCTCAGTTGGTTACAAAAATGGGTTAGTCAATTTTAATGGGTTTTAACCCAAAAATATCTTTTCAAGATAATGAAATGCTCAATTCTATTCAAAGCGATCTAGAATTTGAGAGCGGTTGTGATTAGTATGAACAAAAATAGCACGGCTAGACCACATGGCATGAATTTAGATTTATATCAATTATGCTGGCTCATAATTAAAAAGGATATATTGAAGGCCATTGAATTGCTTCTTTAGTTCTGCTGAACTAATGAAGGCATGAAAAAAGTCTCTCATCGTGCTCATAAAAATAGACAATCCACAATGCATTGATGACTATAGACCTATCAGCCTGTGCAAGGTATCAGATAAGTTCATCCCAAAAATTCTACAAGTTAGATTGGGTAAAATTCTCCCTAGAATACTCTCTGAATAGCAGTCTGGATTTTTAAAAAAAAGAGATGAATGGTAGAAAAATTAGCCTAGAAAGCGAGCTATTTAAGGAATTAGGAAGGATGATCAGGGGTAAAAATGTGGCCATTAAACTCGACCTTTCAAAAGCGTTTGATAGTGTAGAATGGAACATGCTTTATTTTTCTATGAGAAAAATGGGCTTTTCCAATGCATGGATCGACTCGATATTTAGAAATATCAATAATACATGGATAGATATTTTAGTTAATGGAAAGACGAGTGGGGAATTTAGACCCAGAAGGGGGTTGAGACATGGTGATCCACTCTCTTTTTTTTTCGTCTTATACATGAAAATTTTGTTGAGAAACATTAGCAGGCAACCCCAAATGGAAAGCATTCTTCCATACTCTCAACCAAGTGGGACACCTCAAATTATTCATCTTGCTTATGTGGATGATGTATTGTTATTTACTAATGGGGGTCGAAGATCTCTTCTTAACCTAATGGGATTACTTAAAAAGTTTGAAATGGAAACTGGTCAAATAATTAATGAAAAGAAGAGTCTATTTATAATTGTTAACATGACCCACACTAAGGTGGCACAATTAATTAAGAATGTCACTGGGTTTAAATGGGAAAAAGGCATGTTGCTTTATTTGGCTTGCCCAATTTTTGAGGGAAGGTCTAGAGTGAGTTATTTCAATTTCTTACGGAAGAATATTCAAAATAAGATAGCATGATGGAAAGTAGATCTCTTAGGTTTTGGGGGTATAATTACTCTGATCACACATGTTCCTCAAAGTGTTTCTATACACAACTTGATGGGCATTCAACCCTCGAAGGCCATATTAAAATTACTCAAAAAAAAGTTTTCAGGGGTTTTTTAGGGCAAACGGGATGACAAACCAAAGCTACACGGAAGAAATGGGAAGACTTATGCTTCACAAAAGAGGAAGCTAGCATGGGTTTTACAATCATAAGAACTATGATGGAGGCATATGCTTGTAAGAGATGGTGGAGATTGAAGGAAGGGGAGGGTTTATGGGCTAGATATATGAGAGCAAGATTTTGTCATAATAATAATCTGTACATTAATAATAAAAGTGTGGTATTGGCACCATCATGGAAACAAATGGCAGCTCAATGTGAGTTAGTTGACTCACACTCAAAATGCGTAAAAGTAATTCTATTCTGAAGCACAAAGTTGTGGCAGCAAGATTACTATAACTAAGATAAATATTTTTTGGAATGCATAGTCATGGAAGTAAGAATAATCGAGACATGTATATTTACTCTCTAGAATGCAAAATTATAGCAAAAAGAAAAGTAATGAATAATGCATTTATTCATTGGAATACTAAGTCATGATGATAGGAATATCATGACTAAGACAAATATTCTCTAGAACACAAAGCTATAGTAGAAAAGATTACTATGACTAAAAATTACTTAGTGTTATGTAATTTTGGCCTCTATATTAATTAAGTCATGGTGCTCTAAATTGTCAAGAATTCTTGTGCCTATGAAGTATTTGATTCTAATGATATGAAAATAATCTTTTGTCTATAATTTAGTGAAATCTTTTAACTTAAAAGGTCAAATAAGGATAAATATATCAAAAAAAAAAATCATGCCAAACAATAGAAAAAATTAGCACATGGAGTGCCGAATAAGAAGAAGGTATGGAAGAATAATAATAATGAGAAAAAAAATAATACGATAAAGGTGATAGGTATTACGATGGAAAAGGAAGAGGAGGAAGAAGAGATGGAGGGGGAAGAGACGAAGAATAATAATAATGATCATTGTTTCCATCATAGTCTCTATCTTTGTTGGCATTCATCTATGTCCTCAACCTCATCTGTAATTTAAAACTTAAATCAATATTGTGTGCTCATTTGGAGTATTTTACAAACATTATGAATAGAGATATATCTTGAGTTTGGCTTTGTTGAATATACTTTTCTCATATGACCACATTTCTAGAGCAAATACAAATAAGAATATGATGTTATAGTGGATTAGCATCATCAAACATGTGTCTTATTTTTTATTTATATTATAAAAACCAAATTTAGGTATTAATTTATATGTAAATTAATCCGTCCAGTTTACTATAATATTTAAGAATCAAAATTTATTTTTTAAAATATAAATATACATGATTACAATTAATTTAATACAAATAAAATTAATTTATTTAATAGTCAAATCAAATTAATTCGATTATAATTAAATTAATAATTTTGATTGCATATATACATATATTTTAAATAAATAAAAAATATAATACTTCTTTCATTACTTTTGATTTAAATACGGAAGGAATTCGAACCTTAATAAGATCTTTGACTTTCAATATTTATTTTTTTGCACAATAATTTATATTAATTATAATACATATCATTATAGATTTATAATTTCACTTCCTTACTTATTCAAAATACATTATATCTTTTATTACTTATCATAAATTAAACTCCTCATATTAAGATTACAAATACTCATTAATTAAATCAAATTATTAACAATCTAATTCAATCAATATCTAATTCAATCAATATCTAATTCAATCAATATCTAATTATTTATTTGATACTTTATACTTATCTTATTTGAATTGCTGAATTAAAATCAACTTTTAGGGTTTTGCAATATCAAAATTTATAAGATTATACAATGGGATATCATTAATCCTTTTGACAAAACATTGATTCCATCAATAATTAATATTCATGATGCGATTGATAAAGTTGTCTAATTCATAGAATCCTAAAATCTATTTATAAACTCCATCATTTATGAATAAAAAAAATATTAACAAGTATATGTAAGTAATAACTACTTAAAGAATAAGAGTAATAGTACTTATAATAACTATGATATATTTTATTTTACAAGTCAATACAAAATAATTACACTGTATTGGTAATGTTCAATACACTTAAGTGTACTAGTACTATAAATTAGAACTTTGTCATTCACCACAGCCAAGTTAGACTCATTAAAATCTTGTACTATAATCTAATCGATATAATGTCTAATGTTGTCTAGATTGTGAATAATAAACTTATATTTCTTGAGTACTAATAATTCTATCTTCTATGCATAAGCAAATCTCTATGCACAAAATCATCTACAAATAGAATAAAGAATAAAAGTATTTTTATTATTTAACTCAATAAAACAACTTTTTATTAAAATAAAAAAAAATACAAATCAAGAAAATAATCATAAATGACTTTTAGTATAAACTAGTTCCAACAATTTTCCACTTTGTCTAAAGCCATGATGGCATACTTTTGACTACCATCCTCTCCACATTTCTATCAAATACTTTAGTTGGAAGGGACTTAATAAAATGATATGCCAAGTTTTTTGTTGATGTCACGTTCGTTACCACTACATCCCCTCTTTTCACATAATTATATATTAATTGGTTCACGCACTCGATGTATTTTGTCTTTTTGTAAGTTCTAGGATTTTCTAGGTTTGTAACCGCTTCTTTATTATCATGAAGTATAATGAAAAATTTCACATAACAAATGACTCCTAGATCTATTAGAAAGTTTTTGAGCCATATAGTCTCCTTGGTTACAAATGAAGCTGTCACATACTCAGCTTCCAAATTAGAATGAACAATATAATATTATTGGATATTTCTCCAACTTATGGCTTCACTTCCTAAGGTAAGCACATAACCTAAGGTGGATTTTCTCAAATCCTCATATAATTAGAAATTTGAGTTTGTATACCATATAGGTACAAGATTGTCTTCTTGCTACACTAACATATGATTTTTAGCCCTTTTTAGGTACTTAATCAAGAATTTTTATTTTTGTTCAATATACTTGTCCTAAGTTAGATTGATATCTACTTACCATGCTAATAGCATAATAGATATCATATATCATACAAAGTATCCCATACACGAGGTTCCTCTATAGATAGATATGGAATTGTCTTCATTTTTTATATCTCTTTGGGTATTTTGGAATACTATTTCTTTAATAGAGTGATTCTATGTCTAAAAGGAATAAAATCTTTATTGGAATCTTACATACTAAATTGAGTCCATATCTGGTCGATATAAATATCTTGAGATAAGCTTAACATTCATCACTTACGATCTCACAAAAGCTTGATCCCAAGAATGTGAGTAGCTTCTCCTAAGTATATTATATTGAATTGACTATATAAATAAATCTTAATCAAAAATAAAAAGCTCACCCCAATGCCAATGAGTAAGATATCATCAACATATAATATCAAGAATATCACATTGTTGAAAATATTTTAACGGGAAACTTCACCATGAAAGAAAAAGCTTGGACAAAGATTATATGGACAAAAAATTATATCCCCAAGCATGCTGCAAATCTATGGATCACCAAACATAAGAAGCTTAGGCTGAGGGATCAAGCTTTCTCACATTGGTTGCAGATTCTCAAATGCTACTTGGAAGGAGCTAGAAAGCCAGCTGGGAATTAATGCACATTTGAAGTGCCAGAAATCTATCTTCAAAGACTTGAAGACCAACTATGTTGCAGATAAGCCAAAGAATTACATGTGGAAAGCTACCTTTTTGGCTGCCATATACCATATATGGAGGGAAAGGAATATAAGAGTCTTCGAAGGGAAGGCACAGGATACTGGAAATCTAGGTAGGAAAATTAAAATTGTGGTTTACATTATTTTTCATAATGAATGTAATAGTATGAAACTTCTATAGGTTGTAGAGCATTTTGATAATAAATTTATTACTTATCAAAAAAAAAAAAGAATATCACATTGTTATCACATATTTTTATATACTCACAATACTCAACCTAATATTGATTAAAGTCACGAGACTTAATGACTTGATCAAATCAAGCATTCCAAGACCTATATATTTATTTTTGTCCATAAATGGAGTTACATGTCTATTTATGAGTAACAATAGATAAGAAAATTCAGAATGACTTTAGCATGACTTTAGCATGACTTTAGTATGTTTGGTATATAGTAATGTTCTAGGAATTGGGCATTGGTGCTAATAATGACATTCTGATCCTTTGGACTATAAATCAATCTACCTTTTGTTCCTCTTGGATATCCCACAAAAAAGCAAACTTCTATTTTTTTTTCTAGCTTATTTGCCTTCCCTTTTAGCACATATATTGGAAAATCTCACAAATAAATGTGTTCGGATAAGGCTTATGCCCAGTCCACAATTTAGTTGGAGTTGTAAGTACAAATTTAGATGGAACTAAGTTCAAAATACAAGTTACTATTTCTAATACATATCCCCATAAGGAATTGGGCATATCTGAATAACTCATCATTAACCTTATCATGTCCATAAGTGTCTGATTCATTCATTCTATCACACCATTCTACTGTGAAGTATCTAGTATGGAAATTAGGTTGTAATCTTTTTATCTAATAAGTAGTCCATAAACTCTCTAAAGAGATACTCACCAATATGATCAGATCTTATTATTTTGAGATATTTATTATGACATTTCTCTATTTTTGTCTTATATACTATTTGAAATTTTCAAAGGTATAGGACTTATGATGCATCAAATAAATACATTCATATCTTGAGTAATCATCAAAAAAAATAATGTACTCAAAACCACTTATTACTAGGATTGCTATTAGCCACATAAATCTAAATGAACTAATTCTAGTAGCACTTTTGCTCTATAGCCTTGGGCTAAAATGAGCCATTTGATCATCTTTCCTTCTATATAGGATAGACATGCTGGAAGTATTCCTATTTTCAATGAACCCAAGTTTCTATTTTTAACTAGTCTTAAAATCTATTTTAGAGTTTATGACCTAGGCATAAGTGTCATGGAAAGGTTTGGTTCATACTAGCAATATAATTTCTTATATATGATAAGCAATTGATGCTATCTAACTCATATTATTGTGGCATAGTAAAATAGATTTTAATATTATAAAGGTTATCTTCTAATGTATCATAATAGATAATTCTTTTATTCAAGTAAATTATTGTCAGATCATTAAATAAAAAGGAGAATCTATTTCTAATTAAATAGGAGTCTAAAATCAAATTTCTCTTTATTGAATGTACATAAAGACAATCTTTTAAAATTAAAATATTATTTCTTTCAAACTAAAATATGCAAACTCTCACTACAATAGCTGCCACCTTGCTACTATTTTCTTGTGAAGATCAATCTCAATGTTACTTGCTTGTCTAGTTTTCCAAAACTACTACAAAGAATTATAGGCATGATTAGTGGTGCCTATATCTATATACCAGATATCTATTGATACAATTTCTAAGCATGTTTCAACTACTAGCAATTGAGACTTACCTTGATTATTCAATTTACTGAGATAAATCAGATACTACTTCTAGTGTCCTAACTACTTTAAGTGAAAATATTTTTTTTGGCTTTTTGACTCCCACTTATATCTTAGGAGCTATTGATGGAACTCGAGTATGTTTTTTAAATTTTTTTTTCCATTAGGTTTAGAAGTTCTTTATGCTACATATATTCCTAATGATTTTTTAATAATAATTTAAGTCGATACTAATTTATTAGGCAATTGTGACAAATTCCAAGTAGGTCTATTCATGGTGAAATTCAGGTCAAATTGCTTAAATGAGTCTAATAGTAATTAAAGAATAATATCAATTTGAGAGTTCGCATATGTATCAGCTCCAAGGATCTCTAGTTCATTCAAAAGACTATTCATCTTGAGAATATGATCTCTCATAGGATATTTTTAGTTATTAATATTAATTAGATCTCTCATGGCTTTCTACCTAGTAGAATGAGTATGAATCTCAAATATTTATTTGAGATAAGACACCATGTCATAGGCAGTAGCCATAGATTGATGTTGAAGCTAGAATCTATTTGACATGGAAGCCAAAATATAACATCTAGACATCTCATTATCTTTTATCTATTTCTCTTAAGGATTGGCTTTTTCATTGGTCACTCATTGTTGAGGTTTATCCTAGCATTGATCCATGAGTATAAATTTATAGTTCTCAGTAGTTAGGATAATATCAAATTTTTTTTCCAATGTAATTGATTCCATCTAGTTTATTATTTTAAAGAATGGTGGTGAGTTGGTTGAAATATATTTTCCTAAATAAAGTTTTTTAATGAGCTTTATTAATTTGAATTTTATTATAAGAATAAATTCCCTCAAACAATTCTTAAATGAATTTGTCATCAGTCTAATATATTTTATATAGTATGCCTGAATGGGAGGATGTTTATTATTCCTTATTTTTTTAGATAAGCTAATTCATATTAATCTTTTTATCTAGGTAGAAGCTATGCCAAACATGATTAAACTGATGACTTATCTTTGGTCATATAAATAATAATAGTGACTCATATAGAAAAGATATTATCATTTATAACTAAGTATAAATTATCACCTAGTTTTGAACTAATTGATTCTCAAATGAATCCTTCTGATGGGAAATTGATTAATTTAATCAATCTATATAGTTGCCTCATGGTGGGTTGTGATAAGTATAGCTCCAAGTCAATTAGGCCGATAGGGGGAAGGCACCAAGGGCAACACTCTAACTAACTTGCATAACTTTCAAAATAGTGAATGAGACCATGGGTTTTACACTTTTACTTATTAAACTACCTCGACCACTTATATATTTCTTTCATCCCAAAAAAATATATAAATAATCATGTAAATTTTTTGTCAATCACAAAATAATTCCTTTATTACTATCATGTCACAAATAATTCTATGCCACAAATATTATCATGCCACAAATACATGATGACTAAGCATCATGCATATCCATGTGTTAAACACCCCTAATATCTAGGATATAGGGCATCTCACATATATGAAGTGTCTTAAATTGATGAAATCTACTTGGTTTTGCTGCAAATGACTGGGGTAGTGTCCACAATAACAAAGAATAAAATCTACCCTAGTTTTTTTTTGAAACACTTGCCATTTTGCCCATGTACTCCACATTGTCAGTGTCGTTCTCTACGTGTTCTACCATGGATAGTTTTTTCCACTATGAGATCCATCATCTTCATTGCCTTTAGTTGCAACCATCATAGATGCTTTGACCATTGATCACTTTAACCATCACATATGTCATCGCAACTTTAAATATAACCTCTAGTATGGTGGTTAGCCTTGACAACTTCTATAGTGACTATCATTGGAAAAAGAAACTATCACTAGTGTTGTCGTTGGCCATGATGGCTTCCAAAGTTATTTTTACTGGCAACTAAAAATGGCCATGACCACTTCCATATTCACCATCACCAGCAACTGAAAATGTCATTTGACACTACCATTAGCCATGACTAAATCCATATTCACTATCGCTAATAATTAAAAATATCACCTGTACTATCATTGACCATGACTACTCCACAGTCATCTTCACCAACAATTGAAAATGTCATTAGTGCAGTTAATTGGCTATGGCTCTTTTCATAAGTTAAACAACTCAATTGGCCAAGTTAAAATGTCACCAGTGCTACAACCACCTTCGTTTAACTTGTTAACCACCATCTCAACCACTATCATTACAAAATAATTATAAGATTATAATTTAGAATCCTATGTGCAATAAACACACAAAAATTATTACAAAATATAACCCATAAACAAATGAAATCAACAGCACAATTCATAGACGTGGCTAAATTGTTTAACTTGGCGAACAAAGGCTAAATTGTCCTATTTAGGTTATTCAATCACATATTCTCAAGTGAAATTTAAAAACCAACTCATCCACACACTAATATCACCATAACTCTCTTTGATACAATTGTTAGATTCATTTATTTCAAACTTAAGTCGATATTTCTTATGGATTGAGATTGTATTATTGTAATTGTATTTTGTAAATGTTATTAGAAGAGACATACCTAAAGCTTGGCTCGATCAGATGAACTTCTTCCATATTTCCATAGTCCATAGCAATGCGATGAAAATGATGATGTTATAGTAGATTAGTATCCTCGATCTGGGTCTTGTTCTTTTTTATATTGTAAAAACCAAAACCAAACATCAATTTATATTTAAACCAATCCATTCAATTTTTTATAATATTTAAGAATCATAATTTATTTATTTAAAATATAAATATACAAAATCAAAATTAATATGAAAATAAAATTAATTTGATTTAATTGCTCAATGAAATGAATTTGATAACAATTAAATTAATTATTCTTATTATGTATATGCATATATTTTAAATAAATAAAAACTATAAGACTTCTTTCATCACTTCTGGATTAGGTTATGAAAAGGATACTGGTCTAAATAAGATCTCAAACTTTTAATATAAATTATTTTGCATAATAATTTACATAATTTATAATTTAAACTACTATAAAATTATAATTGTACTTCCCCACTTATTCAAAATATAATATGTCTTTTGTTACTTATTACAAAATAAAATTTCTCATGTCAAGATTACAAATACTTATTGATTGAATCAAATCACAAATAATTTAATTCAATTAGCCTCTAATTATTTTTTAAATACTTTCTACTTAAATTATTTGAATTACTGGATTAAAATATACTTGCAAGGTTTGCAAATATCAAAACTTATAAGCGTCCTCAAGGGAGTATCATCAATCCTTTTGATAGGACATGAATTTCATTAGTAATTAATATTCACCAAATGATTGATAAAGTCTTCTAATTCATAGAATCCTCAAAAATATTTCTAAACTTTATCCTTTATGAATCAAAAATAATTATTAACAAGCATACACAAATAATAACTACGTTAAGAATAAGAGTAATAGTACTTATAATAATTATACCAAGTTGGTCATGTTCAATATACTCAAGCGTACTAGTAATAGAAATTAGAACTTTGCCATTCACCATAGTTAAGATAAACTCTCTAAAATCTAGTACTACAATCTTACCAATAAAATATCTAATTCTATTTAGATTGTGAACTAAAAACATATATTCAATGATTACTAATGATTTAATCTTCTATGTGTAAGCTAATCTAAATACACTAAATCATCTAAATGATCTAAAAACAATCATAAATAGCATTTAGTATAAACTAGTTCCAACATCATCATCATCATCACCATCTATGTTATCATCATCCCCATCAAGCACACCATCATTTTACATCATCATTCTCATTGTGGTAATAGTAATGAACCTTTGGTACCATGTTTTCTTCCAATATTTTCTATGTTATTTCACTTTTAAGAAAAAATATCTTGAAAATAACACTAATATTCTTTGTGTTAATTTCTAAAAATAAAACAAAAATAAAAATAAGTTAATAATTTTACAAAAATTATTGAAATTTGATTCAAGGCTTGGCATTAAACGACCAACCCAGCAACTTATTTTCAAATAACATATAAGATTTGAATCATTATTGAGTATCCCAAGTCAATCTCAATTATTTCATATATTTATGTAACCCATTTTATCTAAAGATTAATTTTTGATGATTATTAATTTTGATTTGAAATTTTATATACTATTATGTGTGTGAATGATGATGCTTCATGAATCATACAATAGAAAGACTTGTTAGCATATTTAAGTTCGTTGGACATTCATATATACACTTTTGAGATGAAGTGGTGTGTGTGTACAATACATAAGCACATGCATGTATATTGTGTCTAAGGTAGGAATAAATGTGCATGCAACTTGCCTATTTGTAAGTAACATTAACCTATTATTTATGTTATAGAAAATATATTAATGCAACAAATTATTGGCACATGTTATTTGATCATAGCATGTTTGACATCGATACCTACTGCATCTATGTGGACCATGGTGGCGTAGTGTGCATGTGCAAGGAGTGTGGATTGTGTAGTGTAGTGTGCACGTATGTGAAGTATATATAGTTACTCAGCTATTATTTCATGTGATGTGATGAGGAGCATTGTGTGGTGTGGTGTAATTCATACTTGTATATTTTTTGATTGATGGAGAATGTCAAAATTATGAGTATTACTTTGTAGAGATTCAGACAACATAATTTAATGAAGTGAGAAACTAGAGTCTGTATATAATTTTTTAGTCATAGAAAATTTGATCACAAGATGAAAAGCTCTACTTGTGGTAAGATAAAAGAGATCTAATTACGGGCTAACTTTTGACTATTAACTATCATATGAAAACCCATTGAGAAAGACTCGTTTTCTATATTTTCACCTTGTATAACATACAAGATAGTATAGGAGCTAGCAATATTATTTGTATTCATCTCATACTATGAAATTATATGATATCACCTACTAGTTTAAGAAATTAAGACTAGATTAGGATAGAAAGTCAGAATATATCATCACTCACTTGACTTGTTTCTCACAACTACCCACGTGGTTTTTAGAGGTATTCTCAGCATAAATATATATGACTAGAAGAGTGGGATAAATAGAGTAGCATCTTGATATGATATTTCTCTACTCATAACTCGATAGTTTTTTGGAGTTTCATAACCAAAATTTGGGTGATCATGTCTTCCCCTCCAAAACATAAAGGCATCATCAAATAGTTTAGTATATGCAAGGTGGATGATTACCCACTTGAGAGAATTATCATATTGTATATATTGAAAATATCAAAAGTACAACTCATAATAGAGGTCAAGGTAAGAGATCCTTAGTATAGTGCATACATTGTAGAAGGAGTGGTCATGCTAAGAAGAATTATTAGAAGTTATCTCCAGCAATGAGGTCGAGAACATTGTAGGTTGCTAAAGTATATACCATCTATCAAAGTCAAATAAAGATCCTCACATAGTTCTTTCATTATAACCCTTACTAAAAAATATGCAATATACTTAACTAGTAAGAAAATAATATATACTTCTCATTCATCATATACTACAACCATTATGTATTGTCTTCCCACTTAAAATTAATTCTCAAGTTCATGAGCTAATTATCATGATACAAGTAGTCATTTTTATTCACTATGTTTGTTCTTGCTCTCTAAATATTGTAATAGTCAATGACAAAACATGTAAAACTCTTAGTTATGGTAACTTTGATTTTTTTTTAATAGTTTGTTTTATTAATTATATAACCCTCTCTTTTGGAGGAGGAATACCATTGTTTACAAGCTAATTTCTACCCATTTCCCATTTACATCCATTCATAAACTTTAACATACAATATTTAAAGTAACATTAAAACTTTCAAGTGCCATGAAAATGCACTTTTCTTTC
Organism: Sapria himalayana; assembly: GCA_029783825.1. Taxonomy (NCBI): domain Eukaryota; kingdom Viridiplantae; phylum Streptophyta; class Magnoliopsida; order Malpighiales; family Rafflesiaceae; genus Sapria; species Sapria himalayana. The sequence goes on from JAREIK010001701.1 coordinate 1,427,652, forward strand.
TCTTTATGAAGTTTCTTAGTGCTGAAATTTCTATTTCCATTAAACTTATGTCATTAAATCTTTATGCTTTGTGTTTCTGGTTTGCTAGCTGCCATTCCTGTTCATTTAGCTCTGCTAATCTTCTAGTCCATTTGATTCTCTAAGCTTTTTGTGCTTGCATATGCTTGTTTTGTTCAGATTTCTTCCCAGTAGTTTTGTGACCCCTGCAGCCTTTTTTTTTTGGAAGTTCTGCCAGCATGCTGTCCTCCTTGATACTTATTACATACACTTATAATTGACACTTTTACACACCAACTTTTACAGACACTTATACTACTTAACACTTATTTACAGACACTTATAACTCTTATTAATCTTGCCGACACTTCTATATAACAGACACTCCAAATACTCATAACAGATATCAGCTTTTTCCAAGCTCATATCTGTCAGTTTTACAAAGCTGAGGTCTGTCAGCTTTTTCAAGCTGATATCTGTCTACATATACATGTAAGCAGACCAACAGCTGGAAAATAGCTTTTACCAGCTTTTTCCAGCACATACTGCCTACATGTACATGTAAGTAGATTGGAAAACACCAGCTGAAAACCATCAGTTTTCCAGAACAGCAGTTTTGGAGAGTTTCAGTACATATACATATAATAGACATCAATTTTCCAGAACAGCAGCTGGAAAAACCTTATAGAAGTTCCATCAGTTTTGTAAGAGTGTCTACCTTACACAGAAGTGTCTACATACACTTCTGTGTAAGAGTGTCTACCTTACACCAACTTACACCAGACCCACCAACTTACATCCTCACACCTTTACAGACCCTTATATGTGTCTGCAAGAGTGTCTACCTTACACCCTTACAAACCCTTACAGACCCTTATACCAACTTACTCCCTTACAGTAGCTGGATAACAACAGCAACCTAACCAACAGACTCAACTTCATCCTCTCTTCAAGGAAACTTTTCCCATTTTAGCCAAATTTCTTCATGTAATTCTTGGCAAAATTATTAACAAAGATACTACAATTCTATGCAATTAGTATTAGAATGTCTACCTTTACTTCCTTCACTGCTCCTTAAGCCTTTAACCTATGTCTGAAAACAAAACCAAAAAACACAACCAAGCAAAACAAATATCTAAGATCCCAAGCTTAGTAGTTTTTTTTTGGTCTATCTTTTATTGCCCTCCCCACAAGACCATGGTGGCTCTTCATTTGTTTCATGACCTCCCCCTGTAATAGAGTTTATATCTGCAAAATAGTCAAGTAAGCTTTTTTTTTTTATAAATATCAAATTTTAAAAATAAGTTCTTCTCTTTCCCTCTTTATCCTTTAGACCTAAGTTTTAATTTTTGTTTTTTTGAATTCTAATATATGGGAAACCTATTTTATCTAAACTTATTAAACCTTTATATTTGTCAGGGATATCTTTCCCTTCAAATTCTTGAAAACCTCTCTTTGTACCCTCTTCTGCTAATTTATCTGCCAAAGCATTCGCTTCTCTGAATATATGTATAATTTCCCCTTTAAGTTCTATTAGTAGTGTTTTAATTTTATCAATATCTTCTTCTAGTTTCCATAGTTCTATTTTTCCTATTACCAAATCCACTAATAAACTCGAATCAATTTGCACTTGAATATTCTGAAAATTATTATCTTTACATATTTGTAAACCTTTATGCAAAGCCATAACCTCTGCATCCAAGCCGGAGGAGGCGAAACCATTCTTTGTGAACCTTTACATATTTGAATTTAACATTTTATCTCTTTCATGTATTCTTTTTGTTCATAGGCATCCTAATTATTTTCTTTTTGTAAGTTTTCTTTTAGGAAACTCAAGTCTAACATCATTTTTTCTCATTGATGTTGTTTTATAAGATCATAGAACTTCAAGGACAATTTCCTTTATGACCAAGGAGGATGAATTATAAATTCTTACATCTATGATTAAGTATGCAACTAGGTACTTGAGTGTTAATGATTCATTATTACTTGTTCATTCTTAATTTTGTCACTCATCTCGAGGCAAGTTGAGAATTTTTGATCCTAGTGTTAGAGATGTTTCTATCCGATAATACAAGGCTTGTCAACCAATATATCACAATAGATATTTCTAATTTTCCCTCTTGACTTGTGTAAGTACGAACCTATTTAATATGATTCACTTAGACAAATGGGAGTCTAGTATGCATACCATAATAAGAAATTATATCAAACACACTTAAGTTCATAGTCATCAAATACTCACAACACATTCATATACCAACAAAGCTTATTTTTAAAATAAAATCAGTATTTCATTTAAGTGGCTCAAATATGTTACATTGTCTCAAATCTATAATATCTCTCAAAACTAGACATTCTCTCCATACTATATTTCTACTTTCTCGAAAACAAATCATTCATCTTGATATGTAATTAAATATCAAGCATCACCACTCTTTTTACATAGCGTTCATTAAAATCTTTTCTTTCCCCTTTTGCATTATTTTATTTCTATCAAAGGAAAATTAAGATGGACTTCCATCATCAACTTTTTTCTAATTAAATTTGAACACATTTGATGATTATTATAACTACATTGAATTTTCATAAATTTTGTTGTTGTTTGATGGTTAGTGTTGGCCTCCTGAAAAAACATGTTTAAATATACATATTATATATTTTGACAATTTGTGCATCAATAATAGAAAAAAAAAGAATTGCCAGGATTGACAATAGAGTTAGTTTTCATCAAAGCAAAAAACCTCTCAAAGATAAACATTTTGATTATATTTATGTTGTATATATTATTTCTCTCATATAATGATACTTAGTTAATTAGTAGATAGATCACTATAAATTTTGATTTCCCAAACATCTTGCATAATTCTAAATAGGATCTATAGAAAATTTACACTTGAGAAATAAAAGTGTGTATGGTGAATGATGAATAAATTCTTACCATGGTAAAATTATAAATACTAAGAAAGGACTAGTAGACCATATATTGAGAAGAAACGTCTAATTCCAACTCAAATTGAATTTATCAACTATATTTCTTTGATAAAATTAATTCAAAAGTTATAATGTGATATCTTATTAATGAAACATATCTTTAACAATGCTTTCCAATAGATGCAAAGTACATTAATCTTCAATTTATTTTCAATATTTATCATAAAAGATTAAATTTTTGGCATAACCTAGAATAATAACAATAAAGCATATTTTGTAATGCTCAATCAATTATGGAAAAAAAAACAATTAATCCTTCATATTTTATAATCCTACTTGCTTTTTTTTTGAAAAAAATTATTTTTTAATACTATTGTATCTATATAATCAATCATATACTAAATATCATGTAAGTCGGGCATAATATCTTAGAAACACATCATATTTCCTTAATGTTATACAATTCATCAATCATTTTCAATACTATGTGCATACTATCAATTTTTTTAAATATTAATGAATATTATCTTATTATCTTTATTAATTTCATGAAACAAGTTCCATTATATTCTAGAAAGTACTAACTACCTTCATCAAATAGATATTATCAAACCTCATTGAATTATCATTGAAATAAATTGAAGTTTATTATGTTAGAAGGATTAAACATATTAGAAACACAAAAAATAATATTGAATTTATATGAAACTTAGTTAAGGTTAAACATTAGGAGCCATAAAATGTTAGATTACTAGAAACAAATAAAAAATCAAACTTTTGATCATCAAAACTTCTTGAAACTCTATTAAAAATAAATAAATAAAAATAGATTTTTTGATAATTTGATTATAAATAATTTCTTAGAATTCCAATTCACTAAAAATGATACATTTTTGAAGTAGTCCATTTTTCTAAAATATTTTAGAATTATAAGTAATCTTAATATTATTATTTATTTATTTATTAAATCAAAAACAAATAGTTAAGGACAAAATCAGAAATATTTTTTGATAGCCATTAAAATATATATTTAAAAAATATACAAATATTTATATGAAAATAAAGATTCTAAAACTGACATTAAAATATTAAAAACTTTTTTGCTAAAAAATAATCATGAATCATTTTTTAAAGATAAATCATGTCTAGGTATCCCATATAAAAACTTTTTTGCTAAAAATTTTTTATCCTTCTCCCTCTACTACTTCTTCTCATTCTGATTTTTTTTTCATATCATTTTTATTTTCTTTTTTTTTCTCAATCTCCTTTTTTTACTACTTCTCCGTCTTTTTCTTCATTTGATTCTTCTTCTTCTTCTTTGCTTCAACTTTTTGTTGTTTTTCTTCTTCTTCATCTTCTTATTCTCCTCCTCCTCTTCCTCATCCTCCTTTTTCTTTTCCTCCTCCTCCTCCTCCTCCTCCTTATTATTATTATTATTATTATTATTATTATTCTTCTTCTTCTTCTACTTCTTTTTCTTTTACTTCTTCTTCTGCTTTTTCTTTTGCTGCTTCTTCTTCTTTATCTCTTCCTCCTCCTCCTCTTTCTTCTTCCATTTCTTTTTTTCTTCTTCTTAATTTATATATTCTCCTCTTCCTCCTCCTCCTCTTTCTTCTTCCATTTCTTTTTTTCTTCTTCTTAATTTATATATTCTCCTCTTCCTCCTCCTCCACCTTATTTTTGTTCTTCTTCGCTTTCTACTACTACTATTAATTCTTCTTCTTCTTCTCATACTTCTTATTATTCTACTTCTTCCACTTCTACTCTTTCTTCGTCTCCTTCTTGTTTTTATTTATCTTATTATTATTGATATTATTATTCTTTATCTTCTTCTTCTTGTGCTTCCTCCTCCTCCTACTCCTCATCTTCTTCTTCTACTTCTCCTTCTCATTTTCTTTTGAAATTTTGCGTCTTCTTGTTTTACTTTTTATTTTTCTTATTTCTCTACTTTTTCTTCTTCTATTTCTTCTTCGTCTTCTTACTTTTATTTTACTTCTATTTAATAATAATAATAATAATAAGCATCATCATCATCTTTTTCTTCTTCCTCCTTCTACTCATCTTCTTATTCTTATTCTTCTTCTTCGTTGTTCTCCTATTCTTTTTCTTTCACTACTACTGCTACTTCTTCTTCTTTTTTTCTACTTCTTTTTATTCTTCTTTTGCTCTATCTTCTTCTTATTCTACTTCTTATTTTGCTTCTTCTTTTTTACTTCTCCTCCTCCTACTTCTTCTACTACTTTATCTACGTCTTCTACTACTACTACTACTACTATTAATCCTTCTTCTAATTCTTTTTCTTATTATTCTTTTTTTTCTGTCTTCTTCTTCTTTCACTTCTACTTATTCTTATTCTTCTTCTTTTTTTATTTGTCTTATTATTTTTATAATTTTTTTTCTTCTTCCTCCCCTTCATTTTCTTCTTCTTATTCTTCTTCTCCTGCTTCTTCTTCTTATTCTTCTTCTCTCACTTCTTCTTCTTCTTTTTTTTTCTTGTTCTTCTTATTTGTGTTCTCTGTCTTTCTATTCTTATTCTTCTCCCACTTCTCCTTCTTCTTCTTGTTCTTCTTCTTATACATTTATCTATTTATTCTTATTATTCTTCTCATTCTTCTCCTTATATTTTTTATTCTCCAATTTTTTCTTCTTATTCTTCTTCATTTTCTTATTCTTTTACTTCTTCTTCTTCTTCTTCTTCTTCTCATTATTGTTCCTTATATAATTCTTTTTTTTCTTCTTCTTCTACTTCTTTTACTTCTACTTCTTCTCCTACAACTTCTTCTCCTTCTACTTCTACTTCTTATTTTCCTCCTCCTCCTCCTCCTTCTTCACCTTGATATTTTCTACGTATTCTTATTATTCTTCTTCTCCTTCTTCTCCTTCTCATCCTCCTCTTCCTACTTCATTTTTTTTCTTTTTCTTCTTATTCTTATTCTCCTCCTTCTCCTCCTCCTCATCATTCTTCTTCTTCTTCTTCTTCTTCCTCTTCTTCTTCTTCTTCTTCTTCTTCTTTTTCATCTTCATTTTCTACTTATTTTTTTTCTTCTTATTCTTATTCTTATTCTTATTCTTATTCTTCATCTTCTCTTTTGATCTTCATTATCTTCTTCTTATTCTTCCATCACCTCCTCATTCTCATCCTCCTCTTCTTCTTATATGTCATCTACTTTTTCTTCTAATTTTTCTTATTCTTTTTCGTCCTCCACCTCTTTTTTCCTTATTCTTTTTCTTCTTCTTCTTCTTCTTCTTCTTCTTCTTCTCTTTCTACTTTTCTTCCTACTCCTCCTCCTTCTTTTCTTTCTACCCTCCTCCTCCTTCTTTTCTTCCTACCCCCCCCCTCCTCCTTCTTTTCTTCCTACTCCCCCTCCTCCTCATTTTCTTCCTACTCCCCCTCATCCTCCTCCTTTTTTTTCTACTCCACCTTTTTCTTTTTCATCATCATCTTCTTATTCTCCCCCTCCTCCTCCTCCTCCATCTTATTCTTCTTATTCTTATTCTACTACTACGGCAACTACTTCTTATTCATCTTTTACACCTCCATATTCTTTTATTCATATTCTCTTTTATCTCCTCCTCCTCCTCCTCATCATCATCTACTTTTTCTTCTTCTACTACTTCTTCTTTTTTAATCAACTTTTTCCTAATATTATTCATTGTCTTCTTCTTCTTCTTCTTCTTTTCCTTCCTTCTCCTCATTTTCTTCTTCTTCTTCTTCTTCTTCATTTTCTTATTCTTTTTCTACATCTTCTTCTTCAACTTCATTATCTTTTTATTCTTCATCTTCTACTTCTATTTTTTTATTTTCTAGTTCCCCTATGTATTCACCTTATTTTTCTTCTTCACCTTGTTATTCAACTTTTTGTTATTATTATTATTCTTTTTATTTTTCTTCTTCTTCTTTGTAGTCTTATTCTATTTTTTTTTGTCTTCTTCTTTTTCTTATTCTACTCTTTCCTCCTCCTCTTCTTCTTCTTCTTCTTATAGCTCGTGTTCTTCTTCTTCTTTTTCTCATTTTTCTTTTTCTCTTTCTTCTTCTTATTCTCCTTCTCCTTCTTCTTATTTTTCTCCTTGTTCTTCTTCTTATAATTCTTCTTTATCTTTTTATTGGTCTTCTTCTTATTCTTATTCTTATTTTGCTTATTCTTCTTTTCCTCCTTTTTTTTTCTTCTTATTTTTCATTATATTCTCATTATTTTCAT
>JAREIK010001701.1:1437781-1537979 GCA_029783825.1 Sapria himalayana
CTTTTTTTTTTCTCTCTTCTTCCTCCTCCTCTCCTCCTCTTCTTCTTCTCTTCTTCTTCTTTATCTTCTTCATCTTCCTCTTCTTCTTCTTCATCTTCATCTTCCTTTTCTTCTTTTTCTACTTATTATTATTCTTCTTCTCCCTCTTCTTCTACTTAATCTTTCACTTCTTCTTCTTCTTCTTCTTCTTCTTCTTCTTTGTCTTCTTCTTCCTCCTCCTCCTTTTCTTCTTTTTCTTTTTCTTCTTTTTCTTCCTCTTCTTCTTCTTCTTTTTCTTCTTCCTCTTTTTCTTCTTCTTCTTCTTCTTCTTCTTATTCCTTTTCTCTTCTTCTTCCTTTCCTTCTATTTCTTCTTCTTCTTCTTCCTCTTCATCATCATCTTTTTCTTCATCATCATTATCTTCTTCCTCTTCTTCTTCTTCTCCTTCTTTTTCTTCTTCTTCTTATTCTTATTCTTCTTCTTCTTCTTCTTCCTCGTATTCTTCTTATTCTTCCTCGTATTCTTCTTCTTCTTCTTCCTCGTATTCTTCTTATTCTTCCTCGTATTCTTCTTCTTCTTCTTCCTTGTATTCTTCTTCTTCTTCTTCCTTGTATTCTTCTTCTTCTTCCTCGTATTCTTCTTCTTATTCTTATTCTTATTCTTATTCTTCTTCTTCTTCTTCCTCCTCTTCCTCCTCCTCCTCCTATTCTTCCTCTTATTCTTCCTCTTATAATAATAATAATAATTATTATTATTATTATTATTCTTCCTCTTATTCTTATTCTTCTTCCTCTTATTCTTCTTATTCTTCTTCTTATTCCTCTTCTTCTTCCTCATCATCATCATCATCATCATCATCATCTTCTTCTTCTTCTTCTTCTTCATCTTCTTCTTCCACTTATTCTTCCTCATCATCATCATCATTATCTTCTTCTTCTTCTTCCTCCTCCTCCTCCTCCACCTTCTCTTCTTCTTCTTCTTCTTCTTCCTCCTCCTCCTCCTCATCATCATCATCATCTTCTTCTTCTTCTTCTTCTTCTTCTTCTTCCTCTCCTTAATCTTATTCTTGTCATGTCATTATTTCTCTTATCAACTTGATGTTGATTACGTTATTTGTATTTATATCTTTATTCTCCATATTTTAAATTAAAGCTGAATTCATATTTTATAATACTAAATTTTACAATAGTAAATTTTACATTGAGAAAGTATGGGTGCATATTTTCATGTACACCATTTTGTTAGGCTGTGCCTTTTTGGGTTTCTTGATGAACTACTTCTTTAGAAGCATAAATGTTTCATTTATAAAACTTATTTCCTTTATTAGTTCTTATTATTTTGTGAAAATCATCAAATTGAGTGTCAATGAGATTAGAAAAAGTTTGAAATAAATAATAAGCATCAAATTTATTTTTCATGAGATATACCCCTACCAAAATTGTCATAGGTCAAAAGAAGAATTGTTTACAGTCGAACAATAAAAAAATATTCTAAAAATTTTCTCAAGAAAATACCCAACCTCTTATTTAGCCATTACAATCATAATCTAATATTTTTGGTCCTATATGAAACAAAGATCAGTGATAAAAACAAAAGAAGTTTTGTCAAAAAGCTTTCATACTGATATGGGATTAACATAAAGAATGAAGATACACATAGAACAGTATCAAGAATGAAAGATGCACAATTTGATTGTCCAAATGTGTGTTGCTAGAACACAAATGGCATTATAAAATTTTTCTGAAGTGTTTGCTATGGAGATAGTTGTAGTAAAATGAGAAAGTTGACCAAATGATCAGTAGTACCACTATCAACTATCTAGGAATTTGGCATCAAAATACATGATCAGGAGGATTAATCATTCATGATAGACAATATGGGTTTGTGGCAACATTTATTGTTGTTGGTTGTGGAGATGAATTTTGAAGAAGTGATAGAAGTTGATTACATTATTCTTGAGTAAAATAAAATTGAGGAATAGAGTTTTGACTAATTGGTGCCTCATCAAAGCGAAACTTGATTAGCCTAAGGTGTTCTTCTCCTTGTGTTTTGTCGATAACCTAGAGAATATCCATACAATTTGTAGTACTTATCAACCATATCTCCAATGAGACAATAATGTGTACAAATTGATCATGATCATGATTGTTGATACTTCTTCATATTATTTGGAGAAGTTAATGTAGGTGCTACATTTTTGCTAATCAAAGTTGTATATTCAAACTCCATAAATGGATGGAATTTTATCTATTATGAAAATTGGATCATGAATATGTGTGAAAGAATCGATAAGACCCTTTAGAAATTGAACAACATATTCATTGCTATATTATTCATTAATTTTTGCAAAGTTCCGCATGAACAACTTGACTTGCAACTGCAAAAAAGAGATGGCTTAACATTTTGGAATTCATCTAATAATACCTTGACTTTTGTGTAGCATGCACTAACATAACTTTAAAAATGAATCAAGGATGAAAGATTTCTGTTGATTGAAAAAGACTTGGGCCAATACCTTACATAAACCATTATTCCATACTTCTAGAGCAATAGAGGAATTAAAAACACTTTCAGCAATTTCTTGCATAAAAGAATTTAAGATCCAAGAAAGAAACATATTATTGCATCTAAACCATTGAACATAAAAGATTGATTCACAAAACAAGAAAAGGTTTCATCACCAAACTCATCTTGTTCATGGAATTTAGAGTTGTTATCATCGAATCACTCCAAGTATAATAGTCCCCATCACTCATAGGTTAAGAAACTAAAACCAATCAAGAATTTTTTCTATGAAGAATAAAATACAATTTCAAAAATCTTCAGCAAGTGAACAGGTGTGATTTGGGTTTGCTGAAGCAGAATTTTTTTACCTTTGATAAAATTTCAGATTTTACAATACTAAATTCTACAAAAATGAAGAAGTCTTGTACTAGTTTCATCATAGATCCTGAACATTTAACATCATTTCATTATAGATCAAAATATCTAACATGGTTTCTTCATAGATCTAGAAGACAAAGAGAAGAGATCTTGGACATTTGAGAAGGTTCAAAAGATTGAGAAAAATGAATAATCTACTTTTTTATTATTTATTCTTTTTAAAATATCACACCATCTAATTAGCAAGCATCTTACTATTTGGGTCGTCATAGACGAGCCTATCTTCTATACATTAAATTTCTAACCCAGTAGACAAAGTGGAAGGACCATCTTATTTCCTTCTAATCTCTCCTATCATGACCGTGTCTATGAATTATAAGAATATTAATGGTTTTTTCCTAAAAGAAGTACTAATTGATTACCCCCTGGACATTAACCATCTAGCAATGTACTTTGAATAATAATTATTTGGTGCTCAAACTATCAAATATTCTTATATATTTTAGTAGTTTACTATGATGTATTGGCATAAAAAAATGAATAATGGATTGATTTTATGACTTTGGAGTTTTAGCGAATTTTGATGAATATTCATGATATTGATAAGTTAGATTTTTGTAGGTATTTAGTTGAGGGAGTAGAATATGAAGTCATGCGTGGTTTCGACATTTATTTTTAGTTGAAATTTTACCTAATTAGTCATGACAATCTTTGAAAGCAATGACTCTACCAACTCATTAACACATTCCTTTCACTATGCAATACATTCATTATGGCTGTGATATTATTATGGACTCATAACTATACTTATCTCATAAAATTCTAATAGCTACAACTTTAATACGATGTCATGGAAACTAAGTACACTACTAGCACTATAGATCACATTCAAGTCCAAACACCATAACTTTATCTTTAATATGACTTGGTAGTCTCATGTTCAAGTCATGACTTTTTATAAAGTAGAGGCTTTTGAGTGACAAAAGATTATAGAGCCAATATAACTTAGGCCAAAGTTGTAGTAATTATTTAGAGCCACCACTTTTGGAATATTAAATATTATAAAAAACATTACTTGAGTATGACCATTCCCCAATGCTAGAAAATTTTCATATAAAAAAATTTTCAGTGCCACTGCCATAGCATCCTTCCTGTGTCGTAGTGACATAATATATGAGAAAAGTAAAGGTAAATATCGTGGCCACTTATAGTGACATGGGCACCTAAGACATATAAAGTGAAAATTTTATCTTGTGGCCATTTCTCAATGCCACAGCTATATAATACAAAAGAGAGGTCAATCACCATGTTGCTACCTTTTTTAGTACCACAACTCATTATGAAGAATAAGAAGACAAACACATGAAGTTATGGTCACATTATAGTACCACAACTTTATATTATAGATACATTAGGCACAAGTTATGCTAATTGTCAAGTGTTGCAACTTTGTATTACATAAAGATTGGGATACATCCTAGAGTCATGGTCATCTTCTAGAGTCACAATCTCAAACTCAAAAGATAAAGGCCAGAGTTGTTACTTTATTTTGAAAGTAACAACTTCCTACTTAGAGTGATGGAGAATAACTTGAGTATAAAAGTAGAAGATAGAAAATTTTGTGATATCTCTTCCTCTTATACCTCTTCCTCCATGCAAAAAGAAAAGACATGATGCAACTACCAAATCATATGAGTAAATTTCATACTCTCTAGTAGTTCTAGAAGCAAGTAAGGTATGCAAAATTTAATTCAATTTCTAGAGTAGGGGTGTGGCACTCAAACTCTCCCTCTATAAGGTAGATTCTAAAATTTTCACCAAAATAGTATGTGGTATAGGGTTTTTGTAAAGTTATTTATATTATATGATAATTATTTTTTTTATAAATGATTATGTTTAATTTATATTGTGTTATTAATATTGATGGATAGGTAATTAAATAGAACTTGAAGAAAGATTTTGACTATTAGTTGATTTGTATGAGATTGTCATGATAGGTAGTGATATGTAAATCCTAATATTCACTTATGCATATGATAGGAAGCCAAAAGTATGTTAATTATTATGAGTATGGTATAGATAAAACCAAAATTATAAATACTTTTACATGCTAATCTAATATACACATCTTAAAAGATTTGGTTCTCAATTAGAATAAATATTATATAGAATATTCTTCTTAGGGTTTTACATTTTGTATGAAAGTCACAACATAATCAAAAAGGATAGTGATAAACAATTCTTGGGACATACACGATATGTTGTGCCTCACAAGACAGTGACAACCCTTATGAGTTATTTTTCCTCTTATGGTTCCCACTTGTGAAATTTGAGGAAGGTATACATTAATTGTGCAAATATGTCACTTATGAAGCAGAAAGTGAAAGTGCCTATAAATCATGATGTCCTTAATCAAAATGACACATGAGATTGGAGAATAAAAATTTGAATATAAAATAACCATTAAGTATAATTGACAAAGTTACTTAAAAGGTATATGATCATAAATAACTCTAGTATAGAGATGATTTATTATCTTAGTTATGATGTACATAAGGGATAGCTATGAGGGGACCACCATTAGGATTTGCTCAATGATGACAATCATATTGTATGCCATTAGGATAAGAAATCATTACATAACACCTCAACTTTTATTATATATTTAGACATTATATAAGTCAAACTAATTTAAATATGCTTCATATAGATTAAATGAATAAATCCATGGATCTAAGGTTGTTCATAATCTAAATATCTATTTTATGAGAAATGAGTTATCTCACTAAACTGATGATATAATCCTTGTAAGATTAATATCCAGATGAAAGTTCTCATTATTGTTTGTATAACCCATATACTTATAGATCACTATTAATGAAATATTTATATTAATGTGCTTTTGGGATATCACCTAAATAGTAAAATTAGGTGATATAATAAAATTGAAATAAGTTTTTGGTACCATTGTTGAGGAGCATTTAATTTTTGGCACCATTGATATCTAGAGTATGACCCATGTACTTATGGCTTGATGGGTCGACCCCCATCAAGCTATTCCAGCATGGCATGACTTGGGCACCCATTTTGTGCCATGTCGGCATGACAAGGTGGCTTTACTAGGCCACTAAATTTTGGGTGGTGCTTGCCCAACATGGCATGTTTGACACCAATGTTCAAAGCCAATCTTTTGCATGACTTAAACCCAACATTGTAAGATTGATTTCATTAAAAAGCTACTTTCAACAATGTGATTCTAGGATATAAATGGGGGATTTAGCAATTTAATAAGATTTGGAAATTCAAGAGAATTTTTGAGACACAACTGAGGCATGAATGCCTCCCTGATTAGGAAAACAATCTCATGCCAGATGCAAAACAAAGTAGATTAAGAAATATATTTGAATCCTATATTCTAATGTCGATTACCTTTTGGGATACTCAATTTGATGAAATGTTTCTCAAATCTTCTCGCTTGAATCCATCTTCCATGTTAAGCTAATTTGGTATGCAGGGTTGATTTATGTAATTGAGTAAAATTAATATAGTTTGTAATGAATTATTATGATTGTGTTGATGGATATGAGTGTTATATATAATGTTAATCTATGGTTCCACCATTTTGATGGATCCATGTGTATTGGTCATTGTGAATAGTGTAGGGAAGCTATAATACATAATGTAATAGGCTTGTGTTGGCTGAAAGTGACAACCAACACATTTCTAACAAAACCAAAAGCACATATTTCTAATTGATGATACTAGGTATGTGTAAGTTTCATTCTATTGTGATGAGTTTAATAGGTAAAGCTACTAGGTATGTGTAAGTTTAATTGATGCAAATATATTTCAAACAAAACCAAAAGCACAAACATAATTATGATTATAACTTTGTGTATTCTCTATAAGGATTGGCCCAAAATGATGTGGAAGCTTCTTAGAACATCTAGCCTAGGGTTTCATCAATCCTTTGATGTTATGTATTAAATATGGTAGATGGTAAAAAGTAAGCTACGAGACACATGCAAGAGGACATGCATCAACAAAAACTGATTATCATGTGATCACTTCATCTTTTGTTGATTTCATTAATAGATTTACCAAAATGACATAAATTTAATTGATACCAGTATGATCCTAACAAAATCAAAAGAATAAATATTATTATGACCACATTATTGAATGCCATATGGGACAATTGAGTTCAGAGAATAGAAATATGCATAGTCAAAGAGATTATCAAGGAAAGTTGACTTATTACCTAAAATGAGTTGGAATCATGTGATACATAATGGATAGATAAGTGTGGAACTTCGGTAGGTAATGATAGGTAAACCAAAGATACAACCTCAATGTGATCATCGATGGTGCTGATAGCTTGTGGTTATTAACTTTTTGAATGATAACTAAGCGATGAGAGATCTCACATCATCTCGCCCTTCATCTAACAAATATATATGACATAGCCACAATACCCATTGAAAAAAAATATTATATATAAAAAAGCAAACTAACCTTAGAATCTTAATATCTAACCTAGACCTATTTTTATCTTTCCAATTCGAGAAGTTATTTAATTTACCACAACTCAATAAAAATGTTATTACCAATTTATAGAGATAAACATTAGGATTTACTTTCATTTTATTACTTAGGCAACCCATATAATTATGAAATTATATTAGGCACACACGCATGCCTACTAATCTTTTGGTGTAGTGCCAAAAATCATTAATTTTTTGATATCATAACAAATTCATAAGAAGTTTTTGGTATTAGTATCATGGATTATGTTAATTTTGATTGAAAAGCATTAAAAGTTGACCCAACTACTTAGAAACAAAGTAGTTCTATTTTTTAGTTGAATAAATATCTATTTTATTTTATGTTTGTTTTTTCTTTATTTCTTTTTTGTAGCTACTAAGTTTTATGTACTGAAGATTTGGGACTAAGCCAATATATTTAGACTAGGAAATAGAAGAACAGAGAGATATTTATTAAGAGAAAGATTTAAAAGAGAAAATATGGAAATTAGTAGAAGTAATGGGAATAACCAAGGGAATGTTTAATAAGTTATCCAACAACTTATTCCCCATTAAACTCTTGGTGATTATTGGAGAAAAATATTGATGACTGCAACTCTTTGATCCCAATACAACATATTCCCGCAAATCACTATGAGTTGAAGTTGAGTGCCATAGTCATGGTGCAACAACATATAAATATGGATGCTGCCTTTTAGAAGATCCAAACAGTCATGTCATTTTTTTTGGAGTTATGTAACATAGTGAAAATGAATGGAGTTAGCATAAATAAGCCTAGCCCTAACTAATTTTAGTATCTATCAAGAGGGTCAACTGAGAGTTAGGATGAACTTATGCAAATATTTTTAACTAAGTTCGTCCCACCTCAAATTACTTTACAACTAAGGGTGGAGATCAAATGAAAGAAAAAGTGGAAGGAAGGAAGCTAGAATTTTGATATTGAATAGATTGACAACATTGGAAGCTAAAATGAATGTGTTTTTTATTTAAATTTATTGCCCATGACAACAAAAGATATCTTGTCAGAGAAATGATAACCTTGCATTAGCAAGAAATGAACAATTTCAACCTTATTTATCAAGTGGAAGAAACAAAAATACTATAGAATGGATGACATATTTTCAAACCCAAAACTAATATCTCTACACATTATCATCCGAATAAAAAAAATTATGAGAATTTTTTGAATAGGAGCCAAGGAAATCTATAGTAGAATATAGTGTTAGTATTAGTGCTCTAGGCCTATCGTACAGACATAGTATTTTAACTATTTATGAGAATTAATTATTATGATGATTTGCATGTTTATTATATATAATTTTTTTGAATAATAATATTAATTATTCTAAATATTTCTAATCGGTTATTGTTATGGGAATAACAATGAATTAAGATTATAATGAAGTTCGATTGATATCCATAGGATGGATATGTATATGAGATACAAATCAAAATTATATCTATTTATTTAGAATAAATATTGGACAGACCATTCATGAGATTAATACATGGATCAAAGTCATGAGTTAATCTCTAATTATTATGTCATTAAAACTTTTGACCTAAGATCGTAATAGATCTCAATATAAGTAATATTATGTTTTGATATAATCAAGTATTATCTTTAATTAGATGACTATAAAGGTTATATTTGAACATAATAATAATTATGTAGTGGGATATGAGTGATTAAGATGAAATTTGTCTCTCTTATTATAAGAGCGATATCTTTAGGTCCTCTCGACAATTGAGAATGAGAAATACATAGTCATGCTCAAATGAATTGATAGAGATCAATGTCATTTGTTTAATTAGTCTAATTAGATTTTGAGTAATCACAGATAAAATGATATAAGGTTAACTTTGTCCAAGCTTTATATTCTATCAAAATATCAAGAGACAAAAGAATTATGTCATTAGTTATATTAAGGTTATCTTGGATCATGAGCTTTTCATTTTACTTGGGTAGTCATAATGTCTTTCTAGAGGTCACTTAGTACTTGTAGAATAAAAATGTGATTTAGGCCTACTGCCAATGTTAATAGAACCTATATGGTCACACATTAAGAATGAATATTAACGATTGTGATTTTTCACTTTTTGTAGTAATTTAAAATAATGAGATTATTTTAAACTACAAATAATAATTAGTTGTCATTTAAATTCGAATTTAATTTTAAGAAAGTTTAAATTCATGATTTAAACAAATAATTAATATGTTATATACTCTTATTGGATAAGAAAATAATTTGTAAACGGTTTTTTAAAAGAGTTTTAAATATATAATAATATATAAATTCATTTTTTTATCGGATAAGGATTTGAATTTAAATTGTTATTATTTAAACGAGTTTTACATATATGATAATATAAAATTCATTTTTGACTTAAACCCTAGCAGACTTATATATATATATATGTGTGTGTGTGTGTGTGTGAGTAACATATATGTTAGCAGTCATCATCTTTTTCTTAGAGAATAACCAAAATAGAGAGAAGGAAAAGAAAAACCCTAATTTTATTTTGAGAAGACGAATCTGAACTAGCATTCAACAAGATCATTCATTATTTATTCGTATGTTGATACTTGCATAGGGTGATCACTTTTCAGAAAGGCAGTACCTTAGAAGATCTGAATAAACCATAACGCAGACTTTGAAGGCTTGACGAATCAATCTACATGAGGTAAGTTTTGTTTAACCTTCCTTTGGTTTTTATGAAACGCATGTGATCTTGGGAGGGTTAAGAAAAAAAAAATTATAAATTATGCTGCATTTATGTTCCAATCAGATTGGATATTCTGCCCGTATCCCAACATGCAGATCAATATCAGATAAACTATAGAAAAAACTTGTTAGGGTACAAAATACAAGGAACTTCAAGTTTTAGTTATGAGTAGCAGAAGATAGCAAATAAGTTTTCATCTGAAGATAAAATATTTGTGCTACTAATAGAGATAAAGGAGAGAAATAATGTGCAATAGAATTGAATGAGATGAATAAAAATGAGGCTAGATCACATGGGCATGATAATGAAAGAGAAGAATATTATTGTCTTGTCCAGCGATACCAAGAAAAATCCAAAGTGATACATGTTCATAACATTAATGAGTGATACAAAAATAAAAGGGTAGACAAGAAGAGCAAAATCAAAGACGCTGATGTAGAAAAGAAATTTATCATAGATGATATTTTCACATCCAAATTTGCAACATCCTATGTCACAACACATGAAGTCATGGAATCCAATGTTGTGACATAGCCTAACCTTATTTCCCAACTTATTCCACTAATAATTACATGTGACAAAGTGGAATTGAAAGAGAAGATATAGATGAATTTTCGCAAAAAATAGAACAAGATGTGAAGAATGTAGAAAATGTAGATGGTCCCAAATGTCTCCATCCAAATTATTTTTTCTATAGTAGTTTAAAAAAAGTTAAAACT
The DNA here is from genome assembly GCA_029783825.1 of Sapria himalayana. NCBI lineage: Eukaryota > Viridiplantae > Streptophyta > Magnoliopsida > Malpighiales > Rafflesiaceae > Sapria > Sapria himalayana. The sequence goes on from JAREIK010001701.1 coordinate 1,448,634, forward strand.
AGATAATGTAGAAAATAAAGAATATGCAGATAGTTCAATTATCTCCATCCAAATCATCCTTTTACATAGCAATTTAAGAAGAGAAAACTAGATGAAAAGTTTGATAAATTTCTCAATATTTTTAGAAAATTGGAAATTATTATACTTTTTATAGAAGCTTTATCTAATATGTCATGCTATACAAATTTCATGAAAGACAAAATGAATAGCAAAAAAAATTGGAGACATATGTAAAGATTAGTATGACTAAGAAATATAGTATAATAAACAAAAGAAAACTCTTGAAAAAAGATTTGAGAAGTTATACTATTTCATGCATTAATGAGTTGCACACCTTCTAGAATGCCTTGAGTAATATGAGAGCAAGTATTAATTTGATATCATTAACTATAGCAAGGAGGCTAAATCTATGTGACATTACTCCGATTTCTCATTCTCTACAAATGCCTAATGAATCAATTAGATTTTAAAAGGGATCATTTAAGATGTGTTAGTCAAAGTAGAAAAATTTTTATTTCCTACTAATTTTGTGGTGATAGACATGAAAAAAAAAACTCATACAAAATCAATTTTGGAAAGATTTTTTTGGCGACTAGACAGACAGTATTTACTATAAAGAATTAGGATTTTAGAATGAAAAAGATAATGTTCTTGTGGGTGAAGAACAAGTAAAGTTAAGCCTATACAAATCCTGTAAAGTCTAAATAATTATGATAAAAATTTTTAGAAATAGATAGCCTCATATGCATAGCTAAAACCCAAAATGTAGATTTTAGAATGAAATATTTTTTAGATGGTTGTTGGCCCAAAAAAAAATGAAGTCATAAAGTTAGAAGAATGTTTAGAAAACGAACAAGTCGCAATGTTCCTTGAAAAAGATACATGTTATGATATCGTGATATTAATTAAAGTAATGACAAATAATAATATAAAATAGGATTGATGATGTTGCAATGGAAATTATCGAAGTTGTGACATTCCCATGTAAAGACAATGGAGAAATCAATATGGGGATTACTAAAAATGTAGATTCAGTGAAACTGGAAAATTTTGTACTACTAATTGATGATGTGCATAGGGAAAGAGATGAAGCTTGGATGAATGTTCATTAATACATGAAGAAAAAAGAGCCCAAAAAGGAAAAAGAAACATTATACATGAAAAAGGCCAATGTTGAAATGTAGAAAGAAATTGTGATAATTAAAGTCATGACTAACATAACCATATCAATGAAATAAGAAGTCGTGATAGAAGTTAAAAGAGCATCGACATTAACAAAATATAAGATAGATGAAGAAGTGGTGAAATTTTATAATGTCGCGACATAATTACATAAGGAAACATAAGATAATGTCATGACATATTCAAAGTCATGACTAAATATAAAATAGAGATAACACATTATGATACCATGATAATTTAATAAAGCCACAACATTTCTAGATGTACATCCAAAAGAAAAGATTGTGATAGATGACCAAATTTTGAAATAGATATTTGAGGAATATGTTGAGGCAAGAAAGAATGAAATATCATGACGTTGTTGTGATGCCTAATTTTTAGGATTAGGCAAACTTCCAAAATATCATTGGGTGAGTGTCTCTAGTCCATCTAGTCTCGCAAGTATACGAGTCAGACAAGTATTAAAGTAGACTTTTCATCTAGATATTGATCTCACATCAATTATATAGAAAATTATATCAACTAACTATCAATCAACACCTACTCAAATTGTAAGGATGAGACTAGGTTTTAGGTAAGATACTAAAATTCTAGGTTTGGTGCATTCAATTTTGTATGATGGCTTATATAAATAGTTTGGATATTATTGTGCTCAATTATAAAATGAATGTAGGATTATTATAAAAATTCCCTAGTATCATATTAGCATACAAGATAATTATAAACTATTAGGCTCTCCTTGATGATGGTCCACTCATAGCTATCACCTTAGTACAATACTGGCGAAATGACAAATTATTTTTATTTGAGAGTGATTCACAAGTTCATACCTTTTAGGCAACTCATTAATTACCCTTGATACATTTTTTTATATATATTCTTATTTTTTGACCTCATATTTCATATAGATATAAACTAATCTAATAGAAAAAGTATTTATACCTTTGGATTCCTATATGTCATTCTCGTATAATTAACATATACTTTCATTTAAACCTCATTGATGGTAGTCATATGATAAAAAAAACTTACTTGACTATCACTACCTTAGGAGCCACCTCTAAACACATATATTTCATGAATTACCTATTACTGACTACCACAATAAAATGTGATTCTTACATCAAAGGCAAAACTCTTATAAAAATATTCTATAAATATTCACGTGAATTGAGGGTTAGTTCTTCTAAGATATGCATAATGAATTAGCTTATAAAAGTATTCATACTTTCAACTTCATATGTATCATACTCATATAATTAACATACCTTAATATTAGGTTTTGACATATAGGTTTATCTCACACATTATGATTGGAATGACAATCACTTTCTTTCTAGTATTACAAATAAGTGTGCTTCATGGTTTGTTTGTCACTATCCATAATTATATCATGCACAAATCCACCAATAATAAAATCCTAATTTTAATTCTTCATAAATGTCACATCCATCAATATCCAAACCATAACATAATCAAAGTATATAAATCATTCATAAGTATTAATTATAAGAAACCATATATAACAAACTTAGATCTCAATTTATCCTAAAATTGGAGAGAAATCTATACAAAATAATTTAAGATACATCTCATGGAATTTTAGGTTACTAATGATAGTCCTCGAGAGCATCTATGAAACAAACTATAAGTCCACAATATTTTATTTTATGCCTCAGATTTTCCTCTAGGATAGATCAAAAATGTTTCCCCCTTAGGATTTATGCTTGTTCCTTATATCACCTATTTACTCATGGATGTCCTCTAGAGTTGGGTAAAATTTTTTTTTTCAAAAACCTAACTTTCATCTTTTTTTCTCACGCCTTAAACATTCTTATCAAAATTTTACTTTTTTTCTTTTATACTAGAATGGTTGGGTGTGAAATTTAAGTCGAAAATCAAGAATTTAAAGAATACACTAATTTTTTCATTTGATCTATATAACACAAAGTCATAGCTCTAAGAATGAGTTGCAGCTTTGGTCTCTTCCTAGCTTTAGATTGCTATGACACTAAAAATAGTAATGGATATACATTTTGACTCTGAAACACAAAGTCATGGCACTAAGAATATGTCATAATTTTGGTATTTCTTTTGTATCAGAAGGCCATGATGCTAGGAATAGCCATGGCTATATATTTCTCTCTATAACATTTAGTCACGACATAAGGAATGACCATAGCTTGTGTTTTTTTGCCTCTATAACCCAAATTCATGGTATTGAGAATAGGCCTTGGCTTTGGTCATTTCTCATGAGCAGAGAGTCATGTCTCTAGAATGGTCATGACTCGAGTATTGCTCTCTGCAACTTTCTATAGCTAAAAATTATGATGCTGAGAATAATTGTGGTAACTTTTTTCCTGCACTTGGTGCTTTATAATGTGAAAGTCTTGGTGTTGGTGAATACATGTCATTTAATACTAATAATGTACCTGGTTTCTATTATGAAAAATTCATATTGTAGTCATAAAAATTATTACAAGCTAGTATGGCTATGCCATTAAGAAAGTTTTTAGCTGAAAAAATATACTACATAGTAAAATAATTAAATCAATCAGTGGTAGAGCATTGATATACAAAGATTAGTTTGACTATTTATATAAATATTTGGCCAAGAATAGACACTTAAAGTATCCTATAAGCTCATGGAAGTATAACAAAGTTGTAGTATAGAGAATGCTAACTCATTCTCAATAATTTATCAAATCTTCATTTCATACAAAAATCACTCAATTACACTATTATTTATCTTGATCTATCAAAACTATAATTTAGTGAAATTATTCATTTTAAACTTATTTCTATACAAACATATCATAAATAATCATCAAAATAACTAGTTTTATTAAGTATTTGACATACCAAACAAAGTCACACACTAAAGTGATTGTTCATCCCCGAGCAAATCCTTTCCCTCTAAAAACAATTTATACATTCCATTCACTACAAATAATATCAACAAAAAATAATTATGGAACCATAACATCCATGAAAAAAATCCATAATAAAAATAAATACAAGTCAATGAGGAGAGGAAGGTCGTCGATAAGACTTCCCCTTATGATCAAACTTCTAAAAGAAAAAATTTTCTATGGATGGCTCAATGATGGCATAAAAGTGGATAGTATCTCTAAATCTCATTAAAATAAGACTTCCCCTTATGAAGTGCATCGAATACAAGGCTGAGGTCTATTATCAATATTCTTCCCTATTTGATGTAATTAAAATAAGTCCTAGCTTTTTTCTTAGGTAGACTTTTTTTTCTTTAGGTAGTGACTTGGTGAAGATATCAGTCAACTGCTCTTCATTTCTATAATAAAATTAACTTTATTTCATTAGTTTCAATTGTATCTTTAATAAAATAATACTTGAGCCCTATATATTTTGTTCAGCCATGCATCATAGCATCATTAGCTATAGATATAGTGGATTGATTGTCACATAATATATCAGTCGGGACTTTTAAAAATTCATTCAAATCACTCAATAACTTTCTCATCCCTAATGCATGCGAGGTTGCTACTGAAGCAGAAACAAATTAAGCTTTAGTAGTTGATAGTGCAAATGTGGATTATTTCTTGGATGACCAAGATATAGCCACAATTCCTAGTATAAAGATGTATCCAGAAGTATTTCGATAGTCTTCTAGACATTCCCCCAATCACTATCACATTAACTAGTTATCTTAGTATGTTTAATTCTAGAATATTTTAGTCCCAAGCCTAAGGGCCATTTATGATACCTTAAGATTCATTTAGCAGCACTAAGATGTATATGGTTAGGTGCATGCATAATTCTAGAAAAAGGGTGCACTACATACATTATATCAGGTCATGTGGCAGATGCATATAATAGATTACCAAATAATTCTATATGATTTATCATCAATTATTCTGCCTTTGGCAGAATTCAACTTTTGATTTACAATTAATGGTGTAGAAACTGATTTATAGTCATTCATGCCATAATTTTTTAGTATAGACTGAATATACTTGGTTTGACATACTGACACACCACTTAAGTCTTGAAAGATTTCAAGTCCCAAGAAGTAGTTTAGTGAGCCTAAGTCTGACTTTCATATTTATCTTCCATGTCATATTTAAAGACTTCAACCAATTCAGATTTGTTACTAGTAAAATGTATGTCATCTACATAAATTGGCACAATCAATATTCCATAGGATTTTTCTCTTTAAATATATAGTATTGGCTTACTCATACTTCATTTAAATCCTTGATTCAGCAAGTATGAGTTAATTAATTGTTACCAAGCACGGGAAACTTGTTGCAACCCATAGAGAGCCTTGTTTAATTTATAAACATAATGCTCAGCCCCTTGTTTTACAAACACAAGGGGTTGTTCTACATAAATATCTTCTTTTTTACCATTTAAAAAAGTAAATTTTATGTCTGTAGGAACATAGCCCAATCTTTCTATCTAGCTAAGACTATTAAGAATCATATATTTTCTAACCTTGTTACTGGAGCAAAATTTTTGAAATAATCCGAGCCAAGCCTTTGTGAATAGCTCTTGGCCACCAATCTGACCTTATATATGGATTGATTGTTGTTTGGTTGAATCTTAACTTTAAATAGCCACTTAACTCAAATGTTGTGTTTATTTTGGGATAGATCTACCAAAGTACAAGTATGGTTTTTCTCTATGATAAATATTTTTATCTTCATAGCATCAATCCATACTTGGTACTTTACTGCCTCTTCTTAGTTTAGGGGATTGAGGAGTAATTACACCATTGATAAACCTCTTTTAATGTCTTATATTTGACTGGTTTACTTATTTCATCATACATTTCATTGTTTACTTCTGACCCAGAATGAAAACTCGTAACATACCTTTCCTTGCTTTCAATATTATTATCTGCTAAAGATTCTAAATTTTAGCCTTGTATACTGATATTTTGCACATCAAAATTTTGCATATTTCTCTCCCATTTAGCATTCTCATCAATGATTATATATCTGCTTTCCAGAAATATTTTTATTTCTGGTGAATACAGTCTGTAATTCTTGGGTTGCAAACTGTATCCAACTAGAATATATTTTAGACTCTTGAAGTCTAACTTTGATCTAGCAGGTTTCAGTATGTGATAGTAACAAACACTCCCAAATACTTTAAGTGTTTTATATTCAATTTTCTTACACTCCAAGCCTGTAATGGAGTGAAATTCTTTAATGCCCTAGTTGGGAATCTATTGAGCAGATAAACTACTATATTTATAGCTTCTAGCCAATAGTATTTAGGCATTTGTTTCTCACTTAATAGTGTTCTAGCCATTTCCACTATATTCCTATTTCTTCTTTCCAAAATACTATTATGTTGTGGTGAGTAAGAGGTGGTTAAGTGTCTCTGAATTTTTCTCTGTTTATAGAAGTTGTTGAATTTCTGTGAGAGAAACTCACCACCTCTATTTGTTCTAAGTATTTTTATACTTAGACTAGATTATCTCTCTGTTAGGGATAAGAACTTCTTGAAATAATCAAAGGCTTTAGCCTTGTATTTCAAGAAGTATACCCACATCATTCGAGTACAATCATCAACAAACAACAGAGAATATTTGTTGTTTGCTAAGGACTAAAATGGCACAGGCCCACAAATATCTGCATGAACTAATTCAAGAGGTTGGGATGCTCTCCAGGTAGTGCTTTTGAAAAAGTTTTGTCTAGATTTCTTATTGATAGCACATTCCTCACAAACTAAAGAGGGAATGCTTAGATTATAAGGCATCCCACTCACAAGTTGGTTTTTAAAATAATATTTTCAAACTTGTGTAATTTAGGTTGCCTAACCTTATGTGCCACGGAGTTAACTCTTGTTCAGCATTCATGGTTAGTACTATATTTAGTTTATGATCAATGGTTAGTGGAAAACTCTTTCTACAAAATATTTTTATTGTCCAAATAGGGTTTTCTAACTCTTGATTAAATATATTACATGAATTATCTTTGAACACCAAATTATATATATTCTTCTTTAATTGCCCCACACTGAGGAGATCCTAGTTCAATGCTGGAATTAACAGAATATTATTTATGACCATATCTCCCATGTGGGTGGAGACAATGACTTTTTCCTTTGCTTTTGCTTGGACATAGTCACCATTTCTTAGCTTGACTTGGAAATTTACTAAGGGGTGTAAATTCACAAATATATCATGATTTCCAGAAATATGGTTTGAGCAACTACTGTCCAAAAACCATATATTCGAGAGGGATTATTTTTGATTTCTGTCACATAGAATATGTTCTTTATAGAGAATATTTCCTCTGCATTAGCATATTAAATGTGCTTTACCCAATAGTCTTTAGTTAGATGAACAAACTTTTTATAGTTTAGGCATTGGTTCTTTGTTATGAACCAATACTCTTTCTCAGTGAGGTTGGTTCTCTTACATATGTTGCAAGAGATATGTGAACCCGTTTGAGGTGTATTCTAGGATACATAAGATGCATGACTTCAATTCTTATCTCTAGACTTATTTTTAGAGATATACCTCGATATCTTCTTTTTTTTGAGTTTCTATTAACTCATTATCTCTCTTTGCACTTTGTGTCTCTCATCTTAATTGCATGTCTGATTCGGCAGTAGACTCTGCTCTCTTGAGTAATCGACTCTCATAGAATAAAAGTAAACTAAGGACTTGTTGAGTTGTCAATTCTAACAAGTCCTTTGTTTCTTCTATAACTGCAATAATAGGGTCAAATGTGTCATGCATGCATATAAGTAGTTTCTCTACAATCTAGTTTTTGTAATGCATTCACCATGAATTTTCAGTTGGTTAACCACATCCAAAAACTGAGTAGAGAACTCAGTGAGAGGAATCTGAGTTACCCATCCTCAAATTCTCAAAATCCCCTCTTAAGGAATGAAGAAGAGCTCCTCAAAATTTTTTATCTCTCTGGAATTCTTCCTTAAGAAGATCCCAAGCCTGTTTAGCTTCAGTATAACCCAATAGTTAGGGGAAAATGACATTACTAACATCCTGTTGAATGAAAAGTAATGCTCTAATATTAGATTTTCTTAATTCTCATTCCTTTAACACCTCTTTTTCTTCCAGAGAAAAGAGGTCTTTGTGCTCTATGTAATCAGTATCTACAAGTTCTCATATATCTTATGATGTAAATAATGTTTTTATTTTAACAAACCAGTAATCAAAGTTTTCTCCATCAAACAAGAATTTAGGGGTAGACCCTGAGCTTGAGAACTCAGATGTGTAGTTGTCATAATGATTTTGTTCGAAAATTTTTAAGAAATTTGAGCAAAAAATTTAGGAATCTTTTAAAAATTGGTGTTTATTTAACACAAAACTTCTAGATCTAAATAAATCTACACTAGATCTAATAGATTTGTGAATTTCTTTTTAAGTCAGAATAGGAACTTGAGAATGTTGATTTGGAGAAGATTTTTGAACAAACATTTTAAAATAATTTTCAATCTCATATTAAAACAAAGCTTTGATACCAATTGTCGTGTTTAGATTATAGTTCCTTGATACAACAAGGATTACAGAACATCAGAAGGAGAAGATGAAAAGAGAAATTGCGAGAAGATGAAGAGAGAAATCACGAGAAGATGATGATGATGATCGCCAGGGAGAGAGGATAAAGAACAATACAATCCAATTTTAAAAAATAACATTCACTCAATTATGCAAAAATAAAAAGAATGCTTATATATCCATATTAAAAAAAAGGTATGAGTCAAAAATGACTTTAATAAAAATGAGTAACGAGACACACTTTCATTCATTGATGTGTCAAAAGACACAATGGTCCATTATAGGCTATTATGTAAGCATACACAGTGTTGTGGTCATGTATGATGTAGAGCCCAAGTGCATCAAATACAAGGCTAAGGCCCATTATCAATAGTAATGTGAATTGATTTGTTGAGTTGTTGAAGAACGATAACTATTTTGGTGTTTTTATAACATGAGTTATTGCTACTAATTTATGGCTTTGTAATATCTGATTGGCAGGGCATAAACAATGACTTAGTCACTTCTCTATCTCATATTAACTACACCTTTAACTTGTTACAACAAAGTCATTGTAAACTCATTCTGCAATGAGTCATTGTAAACTCATTCTAGAATGAGTCATTGTAAACCCATTCTACAACAAGTGTCATTGTAAACTCGTTCTACAATGAATCATTGTAAACTCATACAATGAGTAGTTGTAAACTCATTGTACAATGGGTGCTTATGTTTAGTTATTTATGCCCACCCACCAATTTTATTAATTTTTCCTATTTTTATTTTGAGACACAACATTAAAAAAATAAGGGAGGCCTAAATGTAATTATTTAGAAAAATTATATTATGGTACACTCAAATGAAAATATTTTAAAAACTATAACTATATAATTAGGGTTTTTTTAAATATTATTATTTAAAAGTTCCAACACATAAATTTTCCTTAAAATTTTGTTTTAGGTACACTTAGCATCTCTTAAAAAATAAAAAACTATGCAACAAGATCATATATATGAAAATAATAACACCTTGGGACATCTCTTTTTTGTTTTATATTTTGGACACAGCAAACCAAAACTATTTATGTTTTGGTGTTCATAAAATGGGAAACTCGAAAATGCCCCTTCATCATTAAAAAATTTAAAATATATATCATTTTCAAATGTAATACTCTCATAAACATATATTGTTTTTGAAAATAATATATGTGTTATATATATATATATATATATATATATATATATATATATATATATATATAATAAAATAGTTATCTCATAGTGGTAGTTGCATGTCAAGGACTACTATAATTTTGATTTGATTACCATTTTGTTTTATGAACGTGGTTGGTCTATTTGGATTTGGCATATCAGATATTTCAAATCAATTCGCAAAACTTATTTGATTAACATTAAATTTCATTTAAATTTTGATTTAATTATTTGGCATGTTTAAAATTTAATAATTGGTGTGTTTTTATTTATTTAATACTATCTTTTTTATTATTTTAATTTAATGGTGGACCATTGGAGTGGCTGGATCAAAAATAAGTGGACACATTAATTTTAAATAAAATAGATTTATTTATTTTTATTTTTTTTGGAAAAAGAGTGCGTTATGTGGTGCACACGGCATGGGATAGATAAATGGGTCAAGTTTTATGTTGGTGATGGACAACCCAAAATGGGCACAAAAAGAAAAAAAAAGTAAAGATTTCTATTCTTCAAATTTTTTGGACATGCATACGTGAATAGAATTCTTTCCTCGTGGTTCAGCCTAAGATTTCATTCTTTGAAAATTCATTATAAGCTTGATATTTTTCTTCTATTTTCTCAATTTCTTGTCTTATACACCACAGACATGTGATGCTCATGCATGGGATATGCATGAATGTATGAAAGATATGTGGTGACATATGGTAGCAAGTGGAAGATGTGTTTAGGATGCTCATATAATTCACCAAATTGCATAGAGCACCATATGTCATTTACTTGGAACCAAAAATAATAATTTAAAAGATTAATTTCAAATTTGTATTTTCAATTATAATTTATAGTTTGTATTTAACTTTGAACTTGTAGTTGTATTAAACTATTATTTCATTGTGCTTGTATGTGTATTCTACCAAGTATAGAAAAATTAGTAATAGGATAATTTAGGTATATTTATAAAATAATTTTGGATAATTATTTTACAAATTGATAGTATATATTTTCAAACAAAAAATATATACATTCAGCATGTATGAAAATTAAAACTTCCAATTTAAAAGAAAATTAATTTATACTAAAATTGAAAATTAGTCTTCAAACTTGAAAAATTAAATTTTGGATAACATAAATTTAATTTAGAAAAATATATAAATTATTTTTTGAAACTGAAAATATCTTGTATGGTATTTATTGTGTATGATAATGAAATATAAATTAATATAATTGAAATCATGGGAAAATTAATCAACAAAATAGTTGGTATAAGAAATATTTCAAAACCCATTTTTATATTAGAGTTCCATTTTATCCCAACAAAATGATACATTTTTTCATATAGTAATCATTTAATAGTAAATAAATAAGATCATCATTGCTCATGAATTTGTAGTTGAATTATTTCTCCTCTCTGAAGCAAGTTTTTATTATGTAACATTTATAAACGTTAAGAAAATGTAGAAGAGTTTTGAAAATGAAATCTTACATTGCATATATATTTCTTCAAAGGGCCTAATATCACAGACATAATATGTGAGTAGCCATGACTGTAGCTAAAGACTTTATTGAAGATCAAACATGTTGACAGGTTTGAGTTAAAATCTATGAGAGTGCCCTGAAGGTAAGTGCAAGTGGATTGAAGGTGATGCTTCTTCGGAGTTCAAGCATGCCAACCTGGTTAAGTTTGGAGAGCATGTCACTAGTCTGGGACATGACTATGAAGAAGGGTGTTGGCCTACCTTGCACAAATTGGTCAAGAGTTGGAGTCACTCTCCTGATGAGCCTGAGATAGTGGGAAACCAATTAGTTTAAAGGTATAAAGTGTGGCTTGATAGGATGTATCTCATGAAAGTGGATACATGAGACCACTGCATGGGCTACAATGCTGCATGGACAAAGTAGGCCTGTAATAAATTGTATTAGAGGCGGAACAGAAGACCATCAACAAGGTGTGTTTCCTTTTGTCGATTTTGGCAGCCATTAGTCTCTCTCTCCTAAAGATGCATAATAGCCGTGGTGAGTGAAGCTTTAATTAGGTGGACCCACCTATGAGATTGGTGTTCCTCGAGATTACAAGAGGTTCTGGTTGCTGTCTAGTAGTGCATAACATGTGTTTGCCTATTAAGGGTGGAAATCTAGATAGATGTGCTGCTTTAGGGGTAGAAGTGAGGGGGGGCTCCTTCCATGATGTTGTGATGCCACATCAGAAAAGAGGGACATTCTCTTTGGCCCAGGTGTTTCAGCACGAACCTTAGTAGATTAAAGCTTGTGGGGAGAAGTAGTCTTGAAAGGAGGATATCAGTAAAAAGTGTTTTGCACGAGGGTGTGTAAGATATTGGGCATGAGAGAATGTCATAGACTTAATGTGTGAGCATCCATAATTGTAGCTGAAGACTTTATTGAAGATCAAGCATGCTGGTGAATTTTAGTAAAAATATGTGAGAGTGCTCCAGAAGGTGAGTGCATGTGAATTGAAGGTGATACATCTTTGGAGTTTAGGCATGCCGACCCGGTTAATATTTGGGAGGTTATCACTAGTTTTAGACTTGACTATGAAGAAGGGTATTAGCGTACCTTATACAAACTAGTTGGGAGCTGAAGCTACTCTTTTGATGAGCCCGAGACAGCACAAAACCAGTCAACTTTAAAGGTATAAAGTATGGCTTGGCAGGCTGGGTCTCATGATTGTGGATACATGAGACCGCAACACAAGCCACACCGCTACATGGACAAAGTAGGTCTGTGACACTAAGCACTCTATTTTATTGGCTCACAATGTTGAATATGAATAGACACTTGAATACAAGGAGATAAACATGTATGTGAGGGGTCGCTAGCCTTAAATATAATAAATGAATGTTACTTCAAAAGAAAATGAGTGGTCATATCTACCAAGTTAAAAGAATAGAGTTTAGATTATCATTTGTTAATGGCTTCACAATGTTTTTTCTAGAAGAGCTTTATGGGATAACCTAAAATTAGTAGATTCCTTAGAATGCTCATCTGGATTGTAATATGAGACTTAACTCATTTCTTGCATGACTAAATAAACATGGGGGGAGGATAGTCACTAATTATGAATGCTCTAACTTCATTAAATGTTGCTCTACACTTAACTTGGAAGATGTTCCCTCTTTGGCTCATTTTACACATGGAATAACAAGAAAATCCAAAACAAGATTGATAGAGTATTAATGAACCACAAATAGGCAAACCTATGGATAGATTGTCAAATGTATTTCTTCTATGCAAATAATTCTCTTTGACCATTGTATGACTTTATTATTGATTTCATATAAGAAAGAGAAAAGAAGGGTCTCCTTTAAAATTTTAAATATGTGGCTCTCACATACAAAATTTATCCCATCTCTATGTGATAGATAGAAATCCTAGATAATAGGATATAAATTCTATTGTCTAGTCAAGAGGCTTAAATTACTAAAATTTTTAATGAAGAAATTGAATGCTCTACACTTTGATCATATTAGTGCTATTGTCATAATAGCATGGGATGAATTGCATAGTACATGGAAGAATGATATCTCTCCTAATTGTCCCTGCATACATGAAAAAGAATTTGCATTGGGATTGAAACATAAAAACCTATAAGAAGCTAAAATATTTTTTTATATAGAAGATAGATTAATCATTAAAAAAAAGTGATAGATGCATAAAATTTTTTTATACTCTTTTAAAAGCTAAGTTATAGAAGAGGAAAAAAGTGATTATTAAGAAAGAGAATAGATAATTTACTAGATCTTTTTTTAAAATTTCAATGGAATTTTTTAGCTAGATTGTAAAATGTTTGGGTGCTTCTGCTAATCAAACTTTAATAGATAGCAATATGATTTTTTTTATAGGAAAACTCTAATTAAGGAACATCAAGAGATGCTATCTATTCCTTTTTCTCATGAAGAAATTAAAGCAACCTTATTTAATATAATAGATTTGAAATCTTATAGAAATTAAAGCATAATTGGAAAATATTTTTAAGTATTAATGGGATCATATTGAAAATAATATAAGTGGATGCTACACTAGAATTCTTCCAACTTAGAAAAATACTCGGGTTGATTAACCACTCATGCGTTGCACTTATACCCAAATCATCACATGAATGTACATTGAAAGACAATAGGTTAATTTTTTACTATAATGTCTTGCATAAATTTATATTCAAGTTACTAGCCTCTAGATTGAAGTTAGTACTAGAAGATTTAATTGACCCAGATTTTATATATATATATATATATATTTATTTATTTATTTATTTATATTTATATTTATATTTATATTTATATCAAATGAAGTTCGACATCAAATAACTTTCTATTAACTCAAAGCTTAATTAGGAGATATTCTCTAAAAATAATTTCTACAAGATGATTTTGAAAATTAGATTTGTAGAAATCATTTGACATAATGGATTAGATCTTTTTAAGGAAATTATGACTACTCTAGGCTTTTCACCAATATTTGTCAATATATTTATTCATGTATATCAATGACATATTTTTTTATTTCAAACAATAGTTAGATGCATGGGGTTTTTCAAGGAAATAGAGGGTTTAGATAGAGGGACCCCTATCACCCTACTAGTTTACTATTTGTATGAAATATCTATCAAGGCTTTTCAACAAACCTATTTATGAGGATGGTTTCTCTTTTCACCTAGATTGTGAACCCTTAAAGATATCTCATCTTATGTATCTAGATGATATATTCATATTTTCACCATGAGATATCTACTGCATCTACAAACAAAATCTTCAAGGTAATGAAAGACTTTACACAAACCTCTAGCAAATCTGTGAACCCCTCTAAATCAAATATCTTATTTGGAGGATTTGCTGAAAATGTGAAGAGACATTTTAAAAAATTATGGATTCTTTTTGCGGACATTGCCTTTTACCTTTATGAGAGTGCCATTTTCTTCCAATAATCTTATAACTTATCATTTCTCTTCCTTACCTTAAAAAACATTATCAGCTATTCACTTATTGGGATTGAAAAATACTATCAATAAAGGGATATTGGTTTTCAATATTTCTAATGGCCACTGCAATCATTAATTCAATAAAAAATTTATGTAGGAGATTCCTACAAAGTGAATCTTATAAAGACAAATATCATCACAAGTTGTGTGGGATAAAGTTTGTGCCCCTACTACAAATAAAGAATTGGGACTTATTCATATAAGTGATTGGAATAAAGAATTCTTTTATCAAAACTTTGTGGCACATCAATATTAAGGTTGACTCATTACGGATAATATAGACCCATCATGTTTATCCTTCATATTGTATTTGGGCTTGTTCTAGCATGAAAGAATAATCTCCATTCTAGAAATCACTTATTAAAACTAGAGACATTCTAATTAATCAAGCTAGAAACATACAAACAAAAAGAATCTTCTAAATAATTGGGAAAATAATGAGCGAGTTCTGGCAAATGCATTTACATATATATATCTAAGCCAACAATATGAACATAGGCAAATTACTTGGCAGAAGGTAGTATGTACCAAGAATTGCATCCATAAGCTCATCATATTCCATTTGATGGCAAAATTTGGAAAGCTTAGAACCCAAGACCAATTAATTTGCACCATAGACAATTTGAACTATTTATTCTGCATAAATCCAGAAACTTTTAATCATTTAATTTTTCAATATTAATTTTATAGTATAATTTGGAATGACATCAAGTACTGGGCACGAATGACTAAACACATGTCTTCCATCAACAACTTGTTCAAGCACATGTGTAATGGGAGACTTTAACTCAATTCTCTCATGACTAAACTAACTTGGGGGAAGATAGTCACTAATTACTAATGCTATAACTTCGTTAATTGCTACTCTATACTCATCTTGGAAGATCTTCCTTCTTCTAACTCATTTTTCAAATGGACTAATAAGAAAAACTCAAGCAAGCTTGATAGAGTATTAATGAACCACTAATGAGAAAAATTAGGAATAAATTACGACGTGCACTTCTTCTCTTCTAGAATATTCTTTGACCATTGTATGACTTTATTATTGACTTCATAGGAGAAGGAGAAATGAAAAATCTCCTTTAATTTTTCAAATATGTGTTATACATGGAAATTCTCGATAATAGGATCTAAATTATACTATCTAGCCAAAAGGCTAAAATTACTAAAATCCCCGATAAAAAAATGAATGCTCTACACTATGATCATATCATTGCTAGAGTAATAATATCAATGAACGAATCACATTTAGGACATGAGAGAATTACAAACTCTCCAAATTACTCCAACGTACATGAAAATGAATTCGCATTAAGATTAAAGCTTAGAAAACTATAACAATCTAAAATATTTGTTTTAATATAAAAGGAAAAAATTAATTATTTAAAATAAAGTACATATGCATAAAATTTTTCTAGTTTCTTTTAAAATCTAAGTTATAGAAGAGTAAAATAGTGATTATCACTAAATAGAATGAAGAAATTACTATATCTTATAAAGAAATCTCAATAAACATTCTGAGCTACTTGGAAAAACCCTAGGGTACTTCTACTAATTGAACTTCAATCAATAGCAAGATGATTTTCTCTAGGAAAACTCTAACAAAGGAACATCAAGAGATGGTGTCTCTATCCTTTTCTAGTAAAAATTTAAGAAAACTTATTTAATATAAGAGATTCAAAATCTCTTAGTCTAGATGGATACTTGGCAAAATTTTTTAAGTATTCATGGGATCAATTTGGAAATGATATAGTGGCCGCTATACTAGAATTCTTCCAATTTAGAAGAATACTCAAATAGATTAACTATTCATTCATTTCTCTGACACCTAAATCTTAATATGCTTATATAGTGAAAGACTATAGGCTGATTTCTTAATGTAACATCTTGCATAAAATTATATCAAAGTTACTAGTATATCAAATTGAAGTTAGTACATGAATATCTAATTGAGCCAGCCCAAGTTATATATATGAAAGAAAGATTGATATCAGATTTAATAACTTCCTAATAACTCAAATCTTAATTATGAGATATTCTCAAAAAAGAATTTTTCTTAGATACTTCTGTCAAATAGATTTGCAAAATATATTTGACAAAATGGATTTGATCTTTTATTAAAAAATTATTATTACTCTAAGCTTTTCACCAAGATTTGTCAATATCATTTATGAATGTACATCAATGACATATTTTTCCATTTCAATCAATATGTAGATGCATGGATTTTTCCAAGGAAAAAAATGGTTGATATAGAGAAACCCTTATCACCCTACTTGTTTGCTATTTTTATGAAATATCTATTGAGGCTTTTCAATAAAGCCATATATGATGATGGTTTCTCTTTTCACCTAGGCTATGCACTCTTAAAGATACCTCATCTTATGTATGTCTATGATATAATCATATTTTCACGGGGAGATATCTCCACCACAAGCATAATCTTCAAGGTAATGCAATACTTTGAACAAACCTATGGCTTATAGGTGAAATCCTCCAAATCAAAAAAAAATTTTGAGAGTTGTTGAAATTGGGAAGAGATAAATATTAAAAAAATATATGGATTCTCTTTGTGGACACTACCATTTACCTTCATGGGAGTGTCATTATCTTCAAGTCATCTTATAACTTCTTATTTCTCTCTCTTACTTTATATAGCTTTGTCAACAATTCAAGTATGGGATGAGAAAATACTATCAATAGAAAGATATTAGTTTTTAATATTCCTAATTCCCTTTGCAATTATTATTTCAATAAAAAATTTATGTAGGAGATTCCTAAGGAGTGTACCATAGAAAAGAAAATATCATTTCAATGTTTAATGGGATAAAGTCTACTCCCCTACTACAAGTGTAGGACTGCAACTTATTTATATAAGTGACTAGAATGAAGCATTATTTATCAAAACTTTGCGGTCCATGAATAGCAAGGCTGACTCATTATGATTAAAATGAAATAATCACATTTATCTTTCATAGTGTATTTGGAATTGGTCGAGCATGAAAGAAACTCTCTATTCTAGAAATCACGTATTAAAACAAGAGACATTCTAAATAATCAAGCTGGAAACATACAAAACACAAAGGAATAATGGGAAATCATAAATGCATACATATCTAAGCCATAAACACTCGATTAGGCAAATAGCTTGGTCAAAGGTAGTATCGACCAAGAACAATGTCTCTAAACATGCCATATTCCTTTGGATGTCAAAATTAGGAAAGCTAAGAACCAAATATAAGTTATTTTGCAACTCAAATGATGTGAACTATGTATTATGCAAAAGTCCAAACTTTTAATCATTTATTTTTTCAATGTGAATTCTACGGTATAATATGGAATGACATAAAGTATTTGGATAAGAACGACTAAATGCATGTCTTCCATCAACATGTCATTAAAGAACATATGTAAATCCTATAATTCCTACAACACAATGTATAACATAAAGAAAGTAGCATTTGCATATATAGTATATTACATATGGGCTAAAAGAAATCAAAGAATGTATGAAAATAAGAAGAAAAGCATTGAAATAATTTTACGGAAGCTCAATATTGAAATTCATATTTATAATAGAATAAATTGTAATTAATTAAAATTGTTTTAGACTGCACTTATGTACAAATTTTTGGTATAATTTTTATATTTTATCAAAATAAAATTGATTATAATATTCCCCCCGATGAGTATCAACTTTGATTAATTTGCTTGGATGTAGAAATAAAAATCTCACAAATTAATTTCATATAGGTATTTTCAAGTGTAATTTATTGTTAATATTTAACTTTTAACTTGTAGTTATATTTGACTATTATGTGTTATTAAATTTGTTTATAATTTTTGTATTTTGCCAATTGTAGGAATAAATATAATAGTCAAATATGAGTTTATTTATAAAATAATTTTGGATAATTATTTTTCAATCGAGAATATATATTTTCGGATAGAAAATACGTACATTCACTATGTGCACAAAATTAAAAATTTCAATTAAAGTATATTATTTTAGGTTATAATTGAAAATTAGTCTTGAAACTTGAACAAGTAAATTTGGAAGAACATACATTTAAATTTTAAAGAAACATAAATCATATTTTGAAACTAAAATTATATTTATAGTTTCCACTATGTTTGGTAACAAAAGATAAATTTAAATAATTGAAATCAAGGAAAAATTAATCAACCAAATAATATGTATGAGAACAATTCTAAAATTGAGTTTAATATTCGAGTTACATTTTAATTCAATAGAATGATACATTATTTCTTGTGTTAATCCAATCAGTAATAAATACTTGAGATTTTGTTGCTCATGAATTTGTTATTGAAATGTTTCCTTACTCTCAAACATGTTTTCTTATTTTGTAATTTATTATTTTATAATTTTTAAATTTTTTGCTCATGTTTTTTTATGCGAGATTAGATTTTATATATATACTTAGTAATAATTTTATTGTTATATCACAAAAGCCTTTAATATCTCTTTGCAAGATCCATAGTCAACATTGATGTCTCAAACAAAACTAATTTCCTTATTCTTGATGTTTTTTTAATGTTGATGTTTCATTTTGTTTTAATTTATTCTCATGTGTAAAAAACATTTTCAGCTCATTTTTTTGTTAGACTCTATAAAGATTAATTTTCTCATTATGTCATTTTTTTGGGGAACTTGTATACATATTAGGAAAATTATGTAGATGGATATGAAATTAAAATGTTTATGTTTTGATACCTATTTAAAAACATAAAATATTCATGTTTTGAGATATTTTTTTCATATTTATAAATTTATCCAATCATACATCATTAAAAAAATCCAAACTTTGTTGAAATAGTGTTTTCGAATACAAACACTATTTTTTTTCAAAAAAAAATTGTTCACAAAAACTATATACTTAATATGTTAAACATATATATATAATTTTAAAATATATAATTATATAGAAAAAACTCTATATATTAGACTATATATGTTAAAACTATATAGTTATGTGTGTGTGCATATTATTGGGTTAGCCTGAGTTGGGTAGATTGGTTTTGACTATTTTATATTTTAAAGGTATAAAGCACGGTAGACCAAGTCCATGAAATAACATTATCTTTTGAGATATAATTCCATGTCATGATTTAAAAAAAAATTTAAAAAAAAATTTTTAGATTCTTGAAAAAATAGGAACATTCCCATTTTCAAAAAGAGGGTACATTGTGCCCTCCTTGTAGGGAGATTGCCCCCATCCAATCCGTTACAAAAATAGATGCGCAAAATAGGGAATGGAAAATGAAATGTGTTTTTTTACACAGAAACTGGCTATGCATTTTTACACAAGAACGGGGCATGTGTGAAAAATTTTGTGAGTGAAAAAAAGAGTTAGTGATACATATAATTTTTGAATAGCATTTTTCTACAGGGAAGGGTTAGCATTTTTCTGCAGAGTAGGGGTAGCATTATTCTGCAGGGCAGGGGTTGCATTTTCCTACAAAGTGTATGTTTCTACCATTTTTATTTTTCTAGTTTTAATTTCCAAGAGCTAAGGCATAACAAGATCTCTCTCTCTCTCTCTCTCTCACTCTCCTTACACTAGTTTGAATATTGAAATTATTTATTTATGTGACTGTGATTACATTGTAATGTGTGTGTTCAATATGTATATTAATATATGATTTATTTTTTGTGTATTGAGTGGGTAGATTATATATATAATCATAACTTACTTATAATTTAGTGTTATAGTATGGATGTTATGGGTTTTTGTTTTTATTTATGTGTAAGAGTGTATGTCATGAGAACTTAGAGCTTGGACAACTCTGAAGATTTGAAAGCCACATACATAATCTTCTCTTCGGTCCATCAATAGAAATAACATCACGCTGTTGATTCTGAGCCTGAAATCTGATGAGCCGATGCTATCACCTAAAGAATAAATATGAAAAGAGATATGGAGAAATCATCCCAAAATCATAGGTTTACATATTTGTACTATATTTTTGATTTTAAAGGTTTTATATCCTAGAAAATATATTTTTGTCTAAAACATAATTTTTGGGTATAGTGTACTTTACAAACTTCTAGTATGTGTAAAGAAGCCTTTAGTATATATCATTCAATTTGATATTATTGTTACTAACTTTATTTTCACTTGATTTTTTTTTAGAATTTTATTTTGAAATTTTTCTTTATTTTGTGTTGTTGCTTTTATTTGCTCACATTGTTTAATGAATCATCCATAATTCCTTTTATTTTTTGATTTTGAATAAACCATGGTCCAAACATCATACTTAAAAATTAGTATCAAAGCTAGATTCCGTATTACACAAAAATTTGTATTCAAATTTCTATTGATGAAGACATTCATTATTGATATTATGATAATATTCAGTCTATTAATTATCATTATATCAGTATTAGATTATTCTGATATAATAATTTTGAATATATTTTAAAATATTTTTGTTTGGATTGATTACTTGTGGTAAATATTATTTTTTATTATTATAGAGGATCACTCCGTGATAATAAAGTTAAACAGTTGCATAACTACCTTGTAGTTAAACAGTTGCATGATCAAGTGCGAAAGAAAGAGTAATCTAAAAAATTGAGTGAAGAAAAATGAGGATGACTACATTTTAGGGGTGAGCATTCAGTTGAATGATTTGGTTTTGATTTTTTTATTTGGATTTCAGCTCAATCGAATAGATTATGAATGCAATCAAATCGAACTGAACTTTTTTCAGTTTTTCAGTTTAAAAACTAAAATTTAATGGTTTGGTTTTTAGTTTTTCAGTTGAAACCATTTTTTCTTATTTATGTTCAGGCATGGGCATTTTTTAATTTCTGTTCAAGCACAATTTCTAAAATCAAAATTAAGAAATCATGCATCTGCTTCAGGCACGAGCATGGTGCACATGCACAATTGAAAAAAATTTGAAAAAAAAAATTGCTAGGCACAATGCATGGTGCACGGGCATGGTTTCTAATTTTTAAAAACAATTTCATTCTGGTTTTTGGTTGAAACTAGTTAAAAATTTTTTACAACTGAACCAAAAACCAAAAATAAGTCTAATTTCAATTCATTTTTCCAAAAAAAATTATCAAAAAACCAAACCAAACCATTAATTTTTATTCGGTTCAGTTTGTTTTTTTTCTGGTTTATACCAAAATGTGCTTGCCCCTAGTTGCTAATGAAATGAGGGAAGACAAGCTATTAGAGAAGTTGGAGTCTATGTTTGAAATGAATATGTTTAGAAATAAAATATTGATTATTATATATCTAGTTAATCTGATGTTCATGGATAGTAATCTAATGTTGGGACATATCAATATCTTTCTAGGACTAGTGAATCAACTTTTATCCATAAAAATAGTTTGGAAGCTGAGCTATTTTGTTTAGTGCTTAGCTCATTTTTAGATAGCTGAGATAGCTCTTTGTGGTTTTCCTAGGCATGCTGCCACCTAGAGGTGTCGTGTTAATGCACATTGTCTACAAAAAATTATTGTTTGAAAGAAGCAAAGAGAAATGAGAAGAGAGGAGCTTCTGATAGTATTTTTATTTCTGAGAGATAAGTGGTACTACCACTATGAGGCAAACATAGCCTGATGGAAGAACTCATTCTTCCAAAGGCAGGTCACAAAATAGATAAGTAATCAAGTATTACCACTATAACAAGTTCATGAAAAAAATATTTTATTCTTGAAAAAGATTCAACAATAGAGATGAGAGAGTCTAGAGGGAGAGGCCAATGTCACCTCATAAGGTGACTTGATGCTGATTAGCGATGATAATTCTGCTAATATTATATCTCAGGAGGGAAATCTACTTATTAACTCATGGGTGTCATTTCATATCATCCCATAATTTGTCTTCTTTACTACCTACACACCTGATGATTATGGAGCAGTAAAGATGGGTAATAATGAGACACCATAGATTTTAGGCATGAGAGACATTTATTTGTAGATTCATATAGGACATTAGCTGATGCTGAGATATATTTGATATATACTAAATATTCATATAAACCTGATGTATATTGGCATGTTGGATGGCATGTAATATATTTGTCATTTTGGTGATGGCTGGTGAAACTAGTCAAGTGCACATTAGTCTTTGAGCAGAGTAAGAATGAGAGTATTTTATATGACACCTAGCAAAAAGTGCTTATAGATCAGACCAATATTATTCATTATAAGATTAACATTGATCTCTGGCACATGAGACTTGGTCACGTGAGTGAGATGAGCCTTCAACTTCTAGCTAAAAAAATATTTTTCCATTTGAATAGGATCTTCACTTCTTGAGTGTATGGACTGCATGGCAATAAAAAATCATAGATTACCTTTTCATTTTCTTTCACCTTGAAGAAATTCGAATATTCTCGATCTAATTCATACTAATATCTATTTTATGCATAGCAGAACACTTGGTGGGCCCTTTATTTTATCATGTTCATTGATGATCACTCTATGAATGTGCAGACATATATACTAAAAAAAGATTATGATTTTCCTATCTTTCAAGATTTTTTTGCTAGAGTTGAGAGAGAGACCAGTAGGAAATTAATCTCCATATGTTTTGATAATAGGAGAAAATATCGAGGTTAGTTTGATAACTATTGTGTATCCCATGATATTAGACATAACAAATACACCAGCCAATATGCCATAATTAAATGACATTGCTAAAAGGATAAACTGAACTATTAAGGAGAGAGTTCGATGCATTCTTTCTCATACATATCTTTCCAAGAAATTTTAAGTAGTTATGCATAATACTATTGATGTAATCAACATGTACCTTCCCACCACCTTAGATGAAGATGTTCCCAGTAAAATCTAGATTGGGAAAGATATCTCATATGATTAATTGTGTTTTTTTTATTACAAAGCTTTCATTCATATTTTAAAAGATAAATTATCTAAACTTAATGATACTACACATATATGTATCTTCATTGGCTATATATATAAGGAGTTTGGGTATAGACTATGGGACCCATTTTCCAAGAAGGTTGTTTGAAGCACATATATATATATATATAACTTTTTTGAGGGTCATTTTATGAATGGCAGTCATCCGAGCACAAATGAGAGCGATACCATAAAGATTTCTATTTTCATAGATTTGATGCTTGTTCCTTCTAGAGATTAGTCTAATCTAGGTAGAGGAATTAAGTAGCCTTCTGATATCTTAGAGGCTCAATATACTACTAATATTTCTGAGTCAGGTGATATACACGATATGTTCGAGCCATAGGATATACCTATTGAGGAGGTGAGAGACCATATTCTAGCTAGAACTAGGTAGTATCCAATTGTTCATTATGATACATCTCAATCTAAACTGAGATCATCTGGGTCTTACTAGATATCCTCTAGATTTCATGATTGCTTATTACTCACAGATATAGGTGTACTTAAGACCTTTAAGGAAACCATTTCTTTTGAGAATAAAGAGGAATGGCTTCGGGCAATGTAAGAAGAGAGAGAATCTCTTCATGTCAGCTAAATTTATAATTTGGTACCCTTACCAAAAGAGAAGTGGACTTTGAAAAACAAGTAGCTTTTTAGACTAAAACCTAGAAATAGAAGTCGTGGTTAGTAGTCAAAAGGTTTAGAGAAAAGAAAAGAATCAATTTTGATAAGACATTTTCTCTGATACTGAAAATATCTTCTATTCGAATAATTCTGAGTTTGGTTGTTAGTTTGAACTAAAAATTGATCAACTCGATATGAAGATTGTATTTTTTTTCATAGTGACCTTCATGAGACTCTCTAGATGAATCAGCTTGAGAGATTCACTATAGAAAGGAAGGAATGTCTCATTTGCAAATTGAACAAAAGCTTGTATAATTTTAAACAAGCTCCTAGGTAGTAGTACAAGATATTTTACTATGTATTTATCATGGTCCCCATCACACATCTTATGATCACTATATATTTTTCAATCATTAGTTGAGAGATAATAGACTTATACATTTATTATATATTGTTGACATGCTAATTATTAGCCATAATAGAGTACTAATCAAAAGGCTTAAGGAAGAACTATGAAATGTTTTTTATATAAAATACTTAGGCCTGGTGAGGCATATTTGTAGAGATGCCTGTCATCTAGGATAGGCCTTCTAGGTTAAGCTAGTCTCAACTCCCTTAGCTAATTATTTTAAGCTAAGTACCAAGCATAGTCCCAAGTTTAATGAGGAAATGAGAGACATGAGTCGTGTCTCCCATGCCTCAAAAGTTAACAGTCTTATGTATGCTTTGGCTTGCATTATATTGGAAATAACATATGATATTAGTATTATTAGTCAATTTCTCTCTACCCCAAATAGATATCACTAAGTTGCAATACAATCTATCCTAAGGTACTCATGTATGATTTCTCAACTATCTTTATGCTTGGGTAGGTTTAAACCTATGCTTATCAAATATATTTATTCTGATATGGCGGGTGATTTAGATTCATGTATATCCACCTTAAATTATCTTATAACCATTGGAGGGAGAGCTGTACTCTAGCAATCCAAGCTGGAGAAGTGTAGAACATTATCAAGCACTAAGACTGACTTCAATATAACTACTAAAGCTTGCAAAGAAGCTTTATTGATGAAAATGTTTCTTGCAAACTTGAATGTATGACAAGATTCATATATCGTATAGTATAATAGTCTGAGTTTTATAAATCTTTATAAGAATTCAACATTCCATAGCAAGTCAAAGTACATTGATATACACCATCACTAGATATAAGATGTATTAGATGAAATGACAATCATACTTAAAAAAATACACAAAAATAAAACTATCATTGATATGTTCACGAAATTATTATTATTGAAAATGTTTACTTTTTTAAAGTTACGTGCTGATATGTCTCCCCACCCAGGGAAGAGGGGAAGATTTGTTAGGTCTCCCCAGGTTGGGCAAACTAGTTTTGTTTGTTTTATTTTTTGGCGTGAAGTATGGTAGACCGAGTACATGAGATAAAATCATATGTTCTATTAAAAAAAAAGATTTTTTTTAAAACTTTGTGAAAACTGGAACATTCCCATTTTCGTAAAGAGGGCACACGTGGTGCCCACTTGGATGGGGGATTGCTTCCATCTAGTCCTTTAAAAAAACAAATGCAAGATATATAAGGTAAGTAAAATGAACTGCATTTTTTTACACATAAACTATTGTGCATTTTTACATAAAAATGGGGTTGTGAATGAAAACCTCTATGCGTGGTAAACGTTATGAGTGAAAAAAAAAAGTGTTGGCGAGATAGAGAGTTTTTGGACAGTGTTTTTCTATTGGGTAGCATTTTTATGCAGAGTACGCATTTATGTCATTTTTATTTTTCTGGTTTTGAGTTCTAGAAGCTAAGACCCAACAGGCTCTCTCTCTCTCTCTCTCTCTCTCTCCTCTACACACTAGTTAAAATATTGTAATTATTTATTTATGTGATTATGCTTAAATTGTAATGTGTGTGTTTAATATGTGCATTAATGTGTGATTTATATTTTCTACTTTATGTATAAAAAAATATATATATAATCATAACTTATTTATAATTCGGTGTGCATAGTATGAATACTACTAGTTTTATTTTTATCTATGTGCAGGAGTGTATACCATAAAAAATTAGAGCCTAGACAACTTTGAAAATTTGAAAGTTATGGACAAAATCTTTTATTTAGTCCAGAAATAGCAATGATATCATATTATTGATTCGATGTTATAAATCCGATTAATTGACCAAATCACTTATATAATAACGTAGAAAGATATTTGGAACATTCATCCCAAAATCCTAAGTTTATGTATTTGAACTAGATCTTTGATTTCTAGGATTTCATATCCTATAAAAAATATTTTAGTCCAAAACATGATTATGTAGTGTGCTTTACATACTTCTAGTACGTGTAAAAATGTTTTTATCATATATCATTTGATTTAGTATTGTTGTTACTTAAATTTTATTTTCATTGGATTGTATTTTATAGAATTTTATATTGAAGTTTTTTTTTTATTTTGGGTTGTTAATTTTATTTGATTCCGTTGTTTAATTATTCAATCATCATTCCCGTTACCTTGTAGTTTTAAATAAACTATGGTCCAAACATCCTCTCCTAATATATGTATTTATAGTTTAAAACTATATAGTTATATATATAGTTAATGAAAGGGATAATTTTGGGCAAATAATTTTTAATCTATGAAAATGTCTAAATATTTTTGTATTGGGTGACACAAATTAATTATTTTTATTTTTGAATACTTTTTTTAAATAAAAAAACTTTTTTTGGCGTATAATGTTCAGGCACCCTCTGCTTAGTGAACTTTTCCACCACAACCTCCAATCAACAATTCTAGTGGACCGCAAGCATCGATTTGTACATGTTACTTTTTGTTTGATCACTGGATAAACCGCGACACATCGTTTTGGGTACTCACTTTTCTCCTCCCACTCAGCTCGTCCAGCCATCAACTGAACCTTAGCTTTGGCAGCAAATAATGACCGACCCCACAGACGCAAAATCTCATCTGCAAGAAGCAGTGAAGAAGCAGCGAAGCTTACCATTTTATCAGCTCTTCTCTTTTGCTGATAAGTACGATTGCCTTCTCATGTTCTGTGGCTCCTTCGGAGCCATAGTCCATGGCTCCTCCATGCCCTTCTTCTTCTTTCTGTTCGGTCAGATGATTAATGGGTTTGGCAAGAACCAATATGATTTATCAAAAATGACTCATGAAGTCTCTCAGGTCGTGGCAAAGATTCAAAATCTCACGCTCCACTGTTTTCCTTTACCCATTTTGATGGTGTTATTGCCTCTGATAAATGTCAGATCTGGTGTATTTATGTTGTGCTCTTCTTGAATGCAGTATGCGCTGTATTTTGTGTATCTTGGCCTTGTTGTATGCTTATCATCGTACGCAGGTAAACAAACTACGTATCTTGTTTTAATATGTTGTTATTTTGTTTCAGAAGCATATTTCTGGTAATTTTTCGGAAATCTGTTTTATTAGAGATTTCAATAATTAGAACGACAGTCCGATTCACGGTTATTGTGATTGATTTAATCGGTTTCATACTTGACCAATGTGACTGATTGATCCGTATACTGGGTGAATGTCCTTCGTTATCTGTTGCCCTTTTTTGTAGTTGTCCTGAACTAAACCAACAAAATAATTATTTCGTTTAGAAACATATCCATCACTCTCAGTGCTTGTATCATGTTTTTGGGTAACTTGCCTGACCATATCAAATTTTTAAACAGTTTTGACCGTGATATTAAACTATAAAAAATGTTGGTTTTGCAGAGATAGCATGCTGGGTTTATACAGGAGAGCGGCAGGTAAGCACGATGAGAAAGAAGTACTTGGAAGCAGCATTGAAACAAGATGTCGGCTTCTTTGACACGGATGCAAGAACTGCAGATATTGTGTTTAGTGTTTCAACAGACACACTTCTTGTTCAAGATGCCATCGGCGAAAAGGTTCTTTTCCACACGGCAGCTTTTCTCCGTTTTTTTCTGCAACTAAAATGACGTTGCTGCTTCTAGTCATTCTCCGCTAGAATTTGATCAACTTAATTCACACCCAATCTGGACAAGTTTTCTATAAACGGCAAGTTGGTTATTGTTATAGTTTGTTATCAATGGCTAGATGATGATAGAACAGATATTGGTTCTGCCCCCCACGACTGCCGGCAAACGTCATCAGCTAGAACCAAATTTTGGCAAACTAGGCGACGGGTGTACGAAGTTGGAAAAGATTAACACTTAGATAGGCAAGCATATGTAATGAAAATTTATTAGCAATGTACATTTCATTTAACTGTTTTGTCATTTAGGTGGGAAACTTCATGCATTATTTGTCAACGTTTCTAGCTGGGCTGGTCGTTGGCTTTGTGTCAGCTTGGAAGTTAGCTCTACTCAGTGTAGCAGTGATACCTGGAATAGCCTTTGCCGGTGGTTTATATGCATATACACTAACTGGGCTTACCTCCAAGAGCCGAGAATCCTATGCGCAGGCAGGCATTATTGCGGAGCAGGTGACGCCTGGTATTCTTAATATTGTTGAATTATTGTTTTTTTTTTTTCGAAAATTTGAAAGACGTCTCTGTTGTATAAAACAGACAATTTCTCAAGTTCGAACTGTTTATTCATATGTTGGGGAGCAGAAGGCTTTAAATTCATATTCCGATGCAATACAAAAGGCATTAAAGCTTGGATACAAGGCTGGGATGGCGAAAGGACTGGGGCTGGGGTGTACATATGGGATAGCTTGCATGTCATGGGCCCTTGTATTCTGGTATGCTGGTATTTTTGTCAGGAATGGGCAGACGGATGGAGGCAAAGCATTCACTGCCATTTTTTCTGCAATCGTGGGTGGCATGTAAGACTCCATTTTAACTTACATAATTCGTTTTCCATGAAGTGCTATCTGTGTCCCCTTTGATGATCATCATCATGACTGGATATTGCTTCAGGAGCCTAGGGCAGTCATTCTCGAATCTGGGAGCATTTAGCAAAGGGAAAGCTGCTGGGTACAAGTTGATGGAGATAATCGAGCAAAAGCCTTCAATAATTCGAGACGAGGAAGATGGGAAGTGTTTGTCGGAGGTGAATGGGAATATCGAGTTCAAGAATGTGAAGTTCAGCTATCCGTCAAGGCCGGATGTTTTTATATTTCACGATTTTTCAATTTTCTTTCCTGCTGGAAAGACGGTAGCTGTTGTGGGTGGTAGTGGCTCAGGGAAAAGCACCGTTGTCTCTCTAATAGAGAGATTTTATGATCCTAATCATGGTAACCCGAGCTATGTATCTTGTTTCATTTTTGTTACGATGTTAATCAAGCTAGACCAAGCTCAGCTAAGTCAAGATTAAAGAAGAGGTCTTAGCTCTGGTTTATCTTTTATTACAAGTTTATCATAGTCTAAAAGTTGGGGGTCATGTTTCACTGCACAACATGACTTGACAATTGACATATTCAAACGCCTCAATTCTTTTCTTAAAACAAATCCAAAAGAAAATAAAAATAAAAGCAAACTGAAGAGACAATCTAAGTGAACTGATTGGTTACATGATGCTTGTTTACCACACACACACACACATTTATAACCTATTGGTTGTTTGTACAGGCGAAGTGTTGTTGGATAATGTGGATCTAAAAACTCTGAAAATACAGTGGTTACGTGATCAAATTGGACTGGTGAACCAGGAACCAGCACTTTTTGCGACCACCATTCTAGATAACATTCAGTATGGAAAATCATATGCAACAATGGCTGAAGTGGAAGCTGTCTCCACTGCTGCAAATGCTCACACCTTCATCACCATGCTTCCTTCCGGATATAAAACGCATGTCAGTAGAAAAAATTCAACTTCCCGGCCAGTACTATTCTTCATCAAGTTTCTGCATAAATTTCAATATTTTGTCGGTGAATCAGGTTGGAGAGAGGGGAATTCAACTCTCAGGAGGGCAGAAACAGAGAATTGCAATCGCAAGAGCAATGTTGAAGAATCCTAAGGTCCTCCTGCTAGACGAAGCAACCAGTGCGCTAGATGCAAGCTCGGAGAGCATTGTGCAGGAGGCGTTGGATCGACTTATGGTTGGAAGAACAACCATAGTTATCGCCCATAGGCTCTCTACTATTCGGAATGTTGATGTGATAGCAGTTATTCAACAAGGCAAAGTCGTAGAGACAGGTAGTCATGAGGAACTGATGACCAGGGCGGGGGCGTACGCATCATTATTCCGGTTCCAAGAAATGGGTAGATTCCGAGATTTCTCAAGCCCATCAACTCGTAGGTCACGTTCTTCCCGACTAAGCCACTCTCTCTCAACAAAATCTATGAAACTACGATCCAGAAGCTTACGGAACCTAAGCTACTCGTTCAGTGCTAGTGCTGATTGTCGAATAGAGATGTCATCGAATGCTGAAAGTGACGATAAACATTCGACGCCACACGGTTACTTCATTAGGCTCTTAAAATTAAATGGTCCAGAATGGCCTTACAGTATAATGGGAGCTGCTGGGTCTGTGCTTTCTGGTTTTATAGTTCCCACTTTTGCTTTTGTTATGAGCAATATGATCGAAATTTTCTACTACTCAAATCTTTCTTCCATGGAAAAGAAAACAAAAGGCTATGTTTTTGTTTACATTGGTACTGGACTTTATGCTGTCTTTGCTTATCTAATCCAACATTACTTCTTCAGTATCATGGGGGAAAACCTCACTACCAGAGTGAGGAGAATGATGCTCGCAGGTAACTAAAATGGAATTTGGATGTTTTAATTAGAAAAAAAAAATATACGGTCTTTTTTTAAACCTTTTCATTGCATTGCTTCTACAGCAATTTTAAGAAATGAAGTTGGATGGTTTGATGAAGAGGAGCAAAACTCAAGTCTTCTTGCAGCCAAATTGGCTACAGAGGCTGCAGATCTGAAATCTGCTATGGCTGAGAGGATCTCTGTCATATTACAAAACATGACCTCTCTCTTGACTTCATTCGTAATTGCTTTCATGGTGGAATGGCGTGTTTCTCTCGTCATTTTAGCTGCTTTTCCTCTTCTTGTTCTTGCCAATTTTGCTCAGGTTTGCCTTGTTCTTACTGGATTCATTCTAATTTCATAATATATAATTTTTATAAAAAATTGAATTAGCAGTAATAATTTAAAATATAAAATTCAACCATAAAATATTAAAATAAATTAGATAATAAATACAAATACAAGCTAACAAGTATTTGATATTAACATAAATTATAAAACGAGAAATCTTTCTTTATGGAAGAAAATATTATAATTCTAAAAAAAAATTTTGAGGTGGGAAATGTGAGGTTCACATATTTACTTATATGTCCATTAATGATATTATATATTTTCAGTTGAAGTTCACATTCCTCTTTATTTGTCAATTCATGATTATTATGTTTATGCTAAGTTATAAGACATTTTACATCATACAAATTTGTTAGAGTTGATTGGATTTGTCATAATATATATGTTAGGTTTTCATTAGTATATATTTTTTGTATTTCATTCTTTTTCTATTTTTTGTCGCATAAAATTATATTGTACTATAATATATTTTTTATTTGATTGAAATACTAGATTTTTTGTTAAGTAAAAAATATTTTGAATATCATATTTGTATTCCTAGAATTTTATTTGCTACTCACAGTTTTTTCATATCAAATTTTTTCTTTAACTATGTTTTTTATTTTTGGATTTAATTTTTATTGAGGCATGCTACTAATATGTTATTGATGTATAATAATAAAATATGAGTTATTTATATCCTCAAATCTCTTATAATATGTATGATGATCTGAATTGAGTTTATTGTATTTAAGACTAATGATTCAAAAAATTAAATCTCTTATATCAACACCTTGATACTTATTTGAGATTGTATATAGATTTGTTTAACATACAAAGCAAGTTCTTATTTGTCTGGACAAAATTTTTTAATTGAAACATATAATTTTTTTTAAATTTTTCATTAAGAAATATAATTTTGATATCTAACTATTTTAAATATAAATCAAACATATCCTTTACTATTGATACTGAATGACACCATTATATTTGATTATTATTATTATTATTATTATTATTATTATTATTATCTCTCATGATTTTGTAGACTTGTTTGTTATTAATAATTTTTTTTTTCAAGTGGTAATGATATTAGTTTTTATGTTTTTTTTTATGTTGAATTTTAATTTCTATCTGAATCGCCATCATCCAAAGTGAAGTATATGAGTTATTTGTAGATTTATGAAATGTTAATAATTTTTTAATTTTTATTAAAAGATATTGTATAATATTACTCTCTGTAACATACTTTGAGTGCTAAGCTAATAGCTTTCAATCATAAGTTAGCCGTTTAATGTTTTTTAACCTCATAATTGATGTATTCCTATATATTGTGCTCTGGTACTTTCTCCATAAATTCTTGAGTTTTTGAGTCAAATTATTTTTAGTTTGTATAGTTGTAGTTTCTAATTTTTTTTAACGTGCCATCAATTTTATTTATTATTTGTAGTTGATTATTTATTAAGACTATAACCATGTCAATAATAACTTTGTGGGTAGTAGTTTCTCATAGCTAATATTTTTTTAATTCTTTCAATGTATCCTAAGAATATATATATATATATATTAGGTTTTAGATATAAAATTATTTTTCCATGTGTTTTGTATATCACATTTACAAAATATTTAAAGAAATAAAAACTAGACTAATATGCTGGCATATTAATTTATAATTTTATTGATATCTTTAAAATTAATTGTAATTGATATTAATTAATTTATCATATAATAATTAATATTAATTGTTTTTTTCCAAAATGAGTTGGGTAGATTTATTTATCCATTCAATTATTAGATTTTTGTTGTGGCTTGTATATGATTATGGTTGTGAATTATCATTTTATATATTTCTATTTACAAAAAAGGAAAAACCGATGCAATCTCTTCAATTACTTGTTCTCAATTACTTAATTTTTATAGATTCAAGATTTACTTGTACTTTGAAATTTTTAAAAATTAAAATCATATTTGATTTCTTCTTGATTAGATACACTCAATATTTTTTAGATTATTCATTAATGAAAGACTTTGTTTTTCCTCAGAATATTTCTTGTAAATTTCATACATCGATTTTGTATCAAGTTTAGAATATATTTATTCGGTTTAATTGATTTTTTGAATATCAATTTATGCTACTTACTTATAATATAATTCTTAAAAAAAATAGATCTAACAATTTGAGTTTTGAAAGTAATTTTTTAATGGAGAAAATTATTAAAGCATGTTCTGACATATGATCTAGTTTGATATGATATATTATCATTGACTCTTCTCATTTGCTAATTGACAAAATTCATGCATCAATTTATTGTATTGTTTTTTATTTAATAATTAATAAATTTATTGCAATCTTTTTTATTATCATAATTACAAGCGTGTCTTTCATAATTTTTATTATTTCATTCTCAATATGAATCTTGAGATGTTATGAATCTTCATAATCACAATATAATTTACATGTCTATCTATTTGTCTCAAATACTATATATTTTTCTTGAAGTTCTTTATATGTCGCACCTCATGAATGATGCGAATTGTATAATTAAATATTTTTATTTTGATAATATGAATATTAATAATCTTTAAAGTATTATTATCATTCAAGTGTACAAAATCTTCTGAGATTGTTTTGTGTTGGGAAATCATTTTTTTTTCTTGGATGTCATGTATCATGATGCTCTTTGGTCTAGTAATCAGATATCAATAATTTTTTTTTATTTTAAATTATTATTATTATTGCTTTGGTGTATAGAATGTTATCATAATAATTGATAATTCCTATATTTTTTTTGAGTATTTGGTGATTCATTATTCATACTTTTTTTTCTTATACAAATAATTTCTCTTGAAATGCTCTTTCTTATCATAGTCGTACTTAATATTTTTTTTTATTTTTGATTTTGATCATTTATAATTCTGACTCTCATTGGTGATGCATTAGTTGATCTCTCTCACATTATTATTAAAGTTTTTACTTGTTATAAATTGATTGTTTATCTTTCTTATTTTTATGTCTTTCTTTTCTAAGTTAGTAGTTGTAATGCTATTGAAAACTAAATAGTTTGTAAGGATATTGTTCATCATATTGATGATGAGTTGTTCTTACAAATCATATAGATTTTCAAATATAATCTTAGTACATTCAATTCCTTTTATTTTATGATCAAATATTATAAGTTGAGAAAATATAATATTCAATATTTAGATATGAAAAATTATTATTATGGATTATGTCATTCAAAGATTGTAGTGTTTCTTTATAAAAGATTTTTTTAAGAAGTGACTTTATCTTATATAGTTTAGTAAGGGTATCTTAAATTTTTTTTTTCATAATCTTATATGTGGATAGTACTTCAATAGTTATTGCTAAATATAGATTGATAATCATATCTTTTATCTTAATCTATTTAATTTCAAAAATTTCAATGTGTTTTTTTTTTCAATTACATCAAGTAATTATCTTTTCATAAAACTATATTGTTTTTTATTTATTCATAATGAAAATTACTTCATTGCTTTTTACTTTAATTTTTTTGTTATTTATTTTATTTAATAATAAATAACACAAGAATAATAATAATAATAATAATAATTTGTATTAAAATACCAAAAACATTCCTAAGTAAATGAAATTGTCGCAATACCCTTTTAAATATTAGAGACCATGAAGGGCTTATTGCCTTTTTGATAGAAATTTCTTAGAATAAAATTAACCACAAAAATTATTATCTTAAATCACATATTTGATATCATTGTTATAAAAAATAGACCTTGTAGTAATAATTTAAAATTAAAAATTAAATCTTAAAATAATTAAATAAGCTAGACAATAAATAAAAATATAAGCTAAAAATGATTTGAGATTGAAATAAATTATAAAAGGAGAAATCCTCTTTTTATAGAAAAAAATGAGAAATTTCAAAGAAATTTTTGATGTGGGCAAGGTGGAGTTCACCTTTCAACTTAAATACCTCATTATTAATGTTACGATAATTACTCTATCTGTTGAGAAGAGTTTAGTTTCTAATAAACATCAATTGAAGTTATGACATCTTGGGATTCTATTTAAGAAAGATGACATTTCAAATGGTGCGGAATATATTTGGAATTCACATCACTATCAAATGAAGAAAGCTTGTCATCTTTGTTTTTCACGTGGGGGATGCTTCCTTCACCCTATGTTTCTTTCTTTGTTCTTCTTTTTCAACCATTATGCAATTTCACATTTATGTAACCTTGATAAGTAATGTAATGAAAATAAATCTTATAATACAACTTTAAAATAAAATATTTTATAATAATTATGTAATAAATTAGTTAATAGAATAAAATATATGCTAATAATATTTTGAATCAAGATGAAATTATTTTTAAAAATACTTGTTTTATACAAGTAAAAATGGGTGGCCACAAACAAATATGTGATGTGGGGAAGTGGATATTTCACTCGCCACACATTATATTCTTTTATTTTAAATTCACATTTTATAATGATGTTTATGTGTGTGTTAGGTTAATAGAAAATTAATATCATATTAACTAGTTTTTATTTCATGACTTTGTGAGTATATTAGTTAGGTTGCCTTTCAAATGATTTTTTGTATATTCACAATTACTTTTCTCTTTTTTCATATAAATTAATATTGTACTCTAATATGTTTTATCTTCAAGTGAAATATTATATTTTTTGCTAAATATAAAATGCTATGACTATTACAAAATAAAATAATATTTTTTTGCTTATGTCCAAATTTTTTTAATTGTATTTGTAACTAGATTATATTTTTATTAATTTGTGTAACTGTAACATATTGTCTTTATCATAGAAGTAGATATTGGAAGTTATAATTTTGAAACTCAACTTACAGTTTCTCCATCAAAAATAAGCATATACCTAATAGTAAAGTTATTATTGCTAATATCTTCTGTATAAGTTGAATCAACATAATCTCTAGTAATAAGGTTTGAATCTACATAATATATTGTATTATTACTGGTATCTTTGATATATCTTAAAATCTTTTTTATAACACTTAAATATTCTTGATTGTTAATGCATATGATACTTAAGACAATTCCATTCAATATATTTTATTGCTAGAACTTCACATATCAAAAACTTAAAATTAATAGGAAGACGAATATAAGTTAGCTTATAATCTTTTTTATTAAAATATCTTAAGACCATATAATTTTTTTGAAAGTTATAATTTTTTATTATTTTTACTTTGGTAAAGTTGTTTCTCCATGATCTTATTTGTTAAATCTATATTTTTTATACCTAATTTTCTCACAAAATATGTCATCAATTCTTGGATATGATTTTTATAATCCTACTATTAGCATATTGTCCATGTACAATAGTAAGATATTAAAATCATAATGATTAAATCTTTTGTAATTCTTATAAGAATATGAATTTAAGTCTATTAATGATGAATTAATCAAAATTTTTTATACTATTAATTTGGTACGTTTTTGAGACCATATAGAAATGTATTCAATTTACAAATAAATATATCTCTTTTTTTTTCTTCAAATTTTTTGGTTGTAATATATTAATTTTTTATAAATATTTTTCATACAGAAATATTCTTTTAATATCTAATTATTCTAATTATAAATCATATATAGCATTACTAGGGTTACATGAACTATATGCCAAAAAATAAGAAAAAATTTTATTGAAGTCAATATTTTTTTTATGAGCATCTCATTTAACTATTAGTCATACACGATATTATTCCACTTGATTATTATTGTTATGTTTAATTTTGTTTATTTCAATAGTCATTTTTTTTTGTGGTAGTGGAATACAATATTATGTTTTAATTCTATGAAAGCTTTACTTTTTTTGTATTACTGTTATCCAAAGAAAAAATTGGCTTTTGTTGTCTTATGAAAAGGTGATTGTTCTTCATCCTTTATTAGTAACTGATATATAATATTTTTCTCTATGACATATTTTGAGTACTAATGTAGTTTTCTTCTCACTTGATTTAATTTTTTTTTACTTCAAATTTCTCAGATTTGTCTAATATTTGTGTATTTGTGTTCTAGTAATTTATGTTATGTCTTTATATCCAATTAAACCCTGTTATCTCTTTGTTATTTTTTTTTTGTGTTCATTGTGTTCTAGTTTCTTTGTTATCTTTTTTTTTTTTTGTAATATATTCTCTATGCATGATATCTCAACTGATAATAAGTTTGTGGATGATCGCATCCCACAAATAATATCTTTCTATCAATTAGTAAATCCCAAGAATATATATTTTTTGTAATTTTTATTTTTAGTTTTGATATTTCTTGGTTATTGTACATAATGTATACATAATTTCCAAATGAATTTAACTAAAAATAATTAGCTAGTTTACTAGTTCACATTTTTATAAGTGTCTCCATGTCAATTATAATTGATCATAATCGATTGATCATAAAATAATTAGTTTTAACATGACCCTTGTTCATTCTCATATGTTCTTGTTCATCTACTCTGCTATTCTATTTTAAAGTGGAGCGTGTCATATAATTTTTTGATATTTTTTTATTGATGGAAATTTATCAAATTTAATAATAGAATATTCTTTCTCATTATCAATCATCAAAAGTTAATCTTTTTTTTACATGTATTCAAAGTATTTTAAATAATAAAAATATGTTTTTTATTCTCTTGATTGGATACACTTGATATCTCAAGGAGTAGTCATCAATAAAAGATACATAATATTTTGCATCTTTTAGTGATAGAATTGATACTATTCAAATATCAAAATAAATTAATCATAAGATAAATTTATTTTTAGTACTAGAATTATTGAACTTTAACCTGTGCTATTAACTAATATTGCTCACAAAAGGGTAATGAAATCATTATGAGCTTTATAAAATCTCGTTCAACAATCATTTTATCAAATCTTGTTTTGAAACGTAACCAAGTTTATGGTGTCACATCATTATTGGGTATTTTGTCGAACTTATTGATATCATAAACACTTTTCTTTATTGTTGCGTTTCTCCTTTACATATATATAGATTTGTAATCTTTATTGCATTCATCATTATAAGTATTATTTTAATTATTTTCATGGTCATATTTTAAATATGAGTTTTGTATTCATTATTTTCTAATTATATTAAATATAATAGATTTTGTTACTCTTTATATATCATACTTCTTAGATGATGCATATTATATGATCTTATATCATAAAATTGATAGTATCAATAACAATAATTTAAGGCATGCTCATCTCTTATGAATATAGATTATCTTGAGATATGTTGTGTGGATGAAATTATTCTTTTTGGAAATTTTATCATATATCTCTTGAGTCCATCAATCGTACTAGTAAATTTTTTTATGATATTAATAATTATTCTTTTATTTTATAAAAATTCATCATATAGAAGGTTTGTTAAATATTCATGAGTATTTGATGATTAATATTTTTTTCTGATATTTTTTTTAATTATCACTTTATATTTATAATATCAATATTTTCTTTTTATATATTTTTGTTTTTCACAATGATAATACTTGGTTTTCCTTTTTTGTATATTCAATAATTGTCCTATTCTTATTTTGACTTCTATTAGAGTAATGTACTATTATTCTTTGTCTAGAGATAATGGAAGTCTTAGTTTGATAAGAAAAAAACATATTATTTTTTTTTTATTTTTTATATGACCTTTTTTCTAATAGTTATAACTTTTTTTAAAGATTAAATTTATTCTTATAGTACTATTGATAATATTTATGATAACATGTTCATATAATTCAGGTACACTTAGGAGTTGAAGTTAATCATGTTTTTTGTCTTATCTATTTTGACTTATGATTCATAGATAATAATATAGAGAATAACATTTTAAAAATATTGATGTTTTTTGTTATTGAAATAGATTTAGAATTTTGATTTTGATCAACTTTGCCTAAAATTGCTCAAATTGATTTTTTTAGTTTAAATTTCATTATTATTTATTTTATTTTCATAGTGAATAAAGCACAATGATAATTGTAATTATTTATTATTTGTATTAAATGTAACAAAATAAAGTTCTCATATAAGTAAAGAGGTCATAATGATCTCTCTTAACAATTACTCACCTTAGGCTCTTATAATGTTTCAGACATAACTTTATTATATATGTATTATTCATAAATGTTGATATTCAAAAATTCATCTTGAATATCTTTATTATAAAAATAAAATGTACAATAAAAAACTAAAATTGAAAATTATATATCAATAATATTAAACTAAGAAACACGGACATGAGATACGACATGATAAGATACGGGGACATGACAAATTTTAAAAAATAATTATACTTATATTTTGCATATTTAAAATTTAAAATCATCTATTAAAATCACTT
This sequence comes from Sapria himalayana, assembly GCA_029783825.1. Lineage (NCBI taxonomy): Eukaryota > Viridiplantae > Streptophyta > Magnoliopsida > Malpighiales > Rafflesiaceae > Sapria > Sapria himalayana. Next base: position 1,488,482 of record JAREIK010001701.1, read on the forward strand.
ATCCCATTGCTCTAGTTTCGTAATTTCATGTAATATTTTTGTTTATTACTATTGTATATTAATTATAATTTTTAATAAATAATAATATTTAATTATAATTTTTAATTTAATATTATCTTCGAGCCTCCCCCCCTCCATGTTACTACTTCGAAATCCTGAAGATAACCTCCCGCCATTACCTCGGTGTCATCGGTCACTCGACATATCCGACGTGTGTCCGTACTGTATCAATGTGTCGGTCACGGGGACACGATTGTAGTATGACGTATCCATGCTTTTTAGATATTAAATATACTATACAATAAGTTAAAATACAGTTGATACTTGAATGGAGATGAAAGTAAAACTAAACAATGGAAAATGCTGATTTGATGTTTATAATACTTTACCTTGTTTAGCCATGTCTCTCATCAACTCATGGCATTATTATCAGTATATTTGAGTATATGAATGTTATATGATATGTATTTATTTATTGTTATCAATAGCAACTATCACTCAAGGGATTTGCGGGGGACACAGCACAAGCTCATGCAAAAACAAGCATGATCGCCGGGGAAGGGGTGAGCAATATTAGGACGGTCGCTGCTTTTAATGCTCAGGAAAAGATCATTTCCCTGTTTGCTCACGAGCTCCGTCTTCCAGAGCTTCGTAGTCTTCGCCGGAGTCAAATATCTGGCCTGCTTTTCGGTATGTCTCAGCTCGCCTTATATGGATCTGAAGCTCTTATTCTACGGTACGGCGCACACCTTGTAAGCAAAGGAGTTTCAACATTCTCCAAGGTGATCAAGGTTTTTGTAGTCCTTGTGGTCACAGCTAATTCAGTTGCAGAAACAGTTAGCCTTGCGCCTGAGATTATTAGGGGAGGTGATGCAGCTGGCTCAGTTTTTACAATTTTAGATCGAACCACGAAGATCGACACAGAAGATCCTGAATCCTACCCCGTCGAATCAATAACTGGCGAAATTGAACTTAAGCATGTTGACTTTGCTTACCCGTTAAGACCCAATGTTCAAGTGCTGAAAGATTTTAACCTAAAAGTTCGAGCTGGCCGGAGCCAAGCTCTTGTAGGATCTAGTGGGTGCGGAAAGAGTTCCGTGATCGCATTGATAGAGCGGTTTTACGATCCAACAGCTGGGAAGGTGATGATCGATGGCAAGGATGTGCGGCGGTTGAATTTGAAGTCACTCAGGCTCAAAATTGGGCTTGTACAGCAAGAACCCATTCTGTTTTCTGCAAGCATTTTCGATAACATAGCTTATGGAAAAGACTACGCAACTGAAGCAGAAGTCATGGAAGCGTCTTGGGCAGCTAATGTCCATACCTTCGTTTGTGCATTGCCTGATGGATACAAGACCCAGGTGGGAGAGAGAGGAGTGCTGCTATCTGGCGGACAGAAACAGAGAATCGCAATTGCCAGGGCCATACTGAAGGACCCAGCAGTACTCTTATTAGACGAGGCTACAAGTGCCCTTGATGCTGAGTCAGAATGCTTTCTCCAAGGGGCACTGGAGAAGCTCTTGAGGGGCCGGACTACTGTGCTTGTGGCTCACCGTTTGTCCACAATTATGGGGGTTGATAGTATTGCAGTTATGCAAGATGGACACGTTGTCGAGCAAGGAAGTCATGCCGTGTTGATCAGCCGAGTCAACAGCTTGTATTTGAGACTTCTCCAACTTCAACAAAACCATGATTGCTGATTTTACATAATCAATGTCTTCTGTTTCTTCAATTTTGATTCTCTCTGCAGGAAATTATCATCTTTTGGGGCAGCGAGCAGAAAATTATGATTGGTATGTAAAATGTACTAAAAAGTATGATTGCTCATATAAATATGTATATAAACCTACATATATTTATAATAATATAAATTTACACACAAGCAAACACACACATGCATGCACACACATGCACGCACACACAAACACACGAATGCATCTGTGATTTCAAATATTAGTTTTGCATTTTCAGAGTTTTCAAATTCTAAAATTCCCCAGGATAAAAATTGCAGAAACTATACATTATATTTATGTGTGTGTGCATGCGTGTGTGCATGTGCGCGTTTGTGTGTGTCTGTGTATGTGTGTGTGCGTGATTGTTAATTAAAAAAATAAAGATACTTTTTGAAATTGAAAATTAGTTTTGCATTTAGTAGGTTTTTGAATTTGAAAATTGTCCATACATATTTTAGAATTTGAGTTCATTTTATATTTATTATTTTGAGTTCATTTTATATTTATTATTTTGAGTTCATTTTATATTTATTATTTTGAGTTCATTTTATATTTATATTTTTGAGTTCAAATTATATTTAGAATATATATATATACTTTAAATTTTAAAAAGAGACTAAAACATAAATATATTTTGGGGCTCCAAATTCCAAAGCATAATTTTCCCTAAAATGTTCATGGTTGTTTGCTCAATTTGTTTTTTTTAATGATTTATGGAAAACTAAAAATTATGTTTCTTTTGGTGTAGTATATATGTATATATATAATATTATGTAGACATTTTTTAAAGATAGAATTATGTTTTGAAGTGTTTCCCTAGAAATTTTTTAGATTTAGATTCTAAAATTTTGTTATTTTTAAAAAAGTCACAAAACTACAAATAAATTAAAAATAAGTGCACCCAAATTCAAGTCCTAAACTATCATCTCCTCTGCTTCTTGCCCGCTCCTTGCCCATGCCCTCGCTCCTCTTCCTCGTCCTTGCCCACGCTCTTGCCCCTCACTCTCGCCCCTCGCTCTCGCCCCTAGCTCTCGCCCCCGCCCTCGCCCATTGCTCTCGCCCTCGCCCTCGCCCTCGCCCATTGCTCTCGCCCTCGCCCTCGCCCTCGCCCATTGCTCTTGTCCCCGTTCACGTATTTGCCCCTCGCCCTCGCCTGTCTTTCCTAGCATGTTTGCCCTCACTTGTCTTTCCTAGCCGGTTTGCCGTCGCGTTTTGCCCCTTTCTCCTTGTTATGGTAGGATTGTTAAGAATCATGAGATATCCTTATTGTTATGGTAGGATTGTTAAGAATCATCAGATATCCTTATTGTTATGGTAGGATTGTTAAGAATCATGAGATATCCTTATTGTTATGGTAAGAATCATGAGATATCCTTATAATATCATATGGTTTATTCATTAGGATATTCTTAGAATATCATCTGATTTATTTCATCCTTTTGTATATATATAGGTGTGTCTGTAGGTTATAAAATTATCAATTCATTTTCACCAATTCATTCTTTTATATTTCTTCACATGGTATCAGAGGGATTAGGGTTAGAATAGCTCAAAATAGAGCAATATTTTTGGAGGGATTTTTTTTTTACAGTGCACCGCACCTACTGCCTCTCTCCGGTGACTGGTCCGGCGAAGTTTTCCGGCCACCAACCCCACCAACAAGAGCGCACATTGCCGACAACTACCATTGTCCAAGGCCAACACAAGAAACCCCCACGCGCACCCCCACGTGTCGCCTGAAGTGGCTGCCAGATCTGCACGTGCCGGTCACCTTCCCAGTGTGTGACGGCGCGTCGATGGTTGCAGCACCTCCGGCCGACCACCACCTGAATCGTCTCTGTCCAAGGAATCCAGATCTAACCTTCAATCTTCGATCCAACAATCTTAGCTTGGTATTTTGACCCTTAATCATGACTGAATCTGCTTCCAAGATGCCTCTCGCCACTCTAGCCGGGATTCTTGTTCTTCCAAAGATTACGGAACATAAACTAAATGGTCGGAACTACATCGACAGGAGTAATACAGTTCGAATCTATTTCTGAAGTATGGAGATGGAGCACCATCTTACCTCTGACCCACCCACAAATGATTCCAGCCACATCTAGTTATGGGATGATGCTCGTTTTTTCATTCAGGTCGGAAATTCAATTGATAGTGACATGATCGAAACTATTATTCACTGTACGACGGTCAAATAGTTGATGGATCATCTTACATTCCTATACTCTGATAAGGGAAATATCACCCGAGTGTTTGATGTTTGTAAAGTATTTTATCGGGCTGAGATGCCAGACATGTCCCTTTTGAAAGCATACATAGACTATAAAAAGATATATGCAAAATTGAATATGATGATGCCTTTTAGTACCGATATTGCAATCCAACAGCAATAACGTGAACATATGGCTGTTATGGGGATCTTGGCTATGCTACCACCCGCTTATAACTCTACTTGAGCATAAATTCTTGCTAGTCCCACTATCACTTCATTAGAAGATGTATATAGTAGAGTTGAATGGGTAGGTATCTCTCATTCTGCAGGACTTCAGTCATCAGCCTCACTCACTCATGCGCTTCTTGGTCAAGGTGGACCAGCATCAAAACAGTAGTATGCTTAGCCTCTAGGTGCATCGAAGGAGGGTTCCTCCAAGATTATTTGTCATTACTGTAAAAAGCCGGATCATGTAATTCAAGAATGTTGGAAATTAAAGAACAAAAATCAGTGAGGTTCTTCTGTCACTCTTGCTTCCGCAACCAACACTACTACCCCAACTACTCTAGTTACACAGTTCTCTGTCAACGATCTTGCTCAGTTCCAAAAGTACCAGACTTTTCTGAAGTCTACACAGTCCTCTCCGGCTGCCATGTCCAACCTTGCCCAGACAGGTAACTCAGCCGCTTGCGTTGTATCCTGCGCCAATGAATGGGTCATTGACTTAGACACCTCTAACCACATGACATGTAACCCTAGTTTACTTTCTTCCGTGCAACCCACCTCGTCCAAGTCCATCATCACCTTGGCGGATGGGTCCAAATCCAATGCCCTTTGGTCAGGCACTGTCTCGCCTACCTCATGTCTTCCTTTATCATCAGTTTTGCATGTACCTAATCTGTCATTTAATTTACTATCTGTCATCAAACTTGCTCATGATCTTAATTGCTCTGTCTCATTCCTTCATGGCTATTGTCTTTTCCAGGACCTAGTGATGAAGCGGACTATTGGTAGGGGACGTGAGTCTGGTGGTCTTTATATAATTGATCAGTTTTCATCCAGCGCAGCCACTTGTCTTGCAACATCGAGTCCTTTTGAGTTGCATTGCCAGTTAGGTCATCTCTCTCTTACTTTATAAAAAAGGTTATATCCCTAGTTCTTGTCATTGTCTACCTTACCTTGTGAGTCCTGTCAACTGGCAAAACATCATTGCCCAGGTTCAAGTCCTCAAGTTAATAAACGAGCTAGTGCTCCTTTTGAATTAGTCCACTCCGAAGTATTTTCAAGAGTCACATGTTACCCACAGGGTTCCGTGTCCTGTCCTGTCCTGTCACCCACTGGGTTCCATTCCTCTGTTACTTTTGTGGATGATTTTTCAAAAGTTACATGGTTATACTTAATGAAATCTCGGTCAGAAGTATTTTCTCATTTATGTGCCTTCTATGCTGAAATTCAAACTCATTTTCATATTTATGTTGAAACATTACGTAGTGATAATGCTAAAGAGTATTTGTCTGAGCCTTTCCATACATTCATGCGTGAGCAAGATATCCTTCATCAAACCTCATGTGTTGATTCTCCCTCTCAGAATGGTGTGGCGGAGAGGAAGAATCGCAATCTTTTGGAAACTGCTCGGGCTCTGCTTTTCCAAAAGCATGTGCCTAAGCATTTCTGGGCTGACGTAGTTGTTCACTGCTTGTTTTTTGATTAACCGCATGCCCTCTTCTATGGTTAACTGGGATACTTTCTTTCATATCCTATACTCCACTGCCCCTTTATTTCCCATTCCCCCTTGAATTTTTTGGTCTACATATTTTGTCAGGGACATTCACCAACAGCTCTCTAAGCTTGATCCTAAAGCCCTCAAGTGCATCTTTCTTGACTATTCAAGAGTTCAGAAAGGGTATCGGTGTTACTGTCCTGATCTTAAGCACTATCTAGTGTCGTATGATGTCACCTTTCATGAAGATACCCCATTCTCTACCTCTCCTGGTCCTCCTAGTGAGAGGGAGGATGATGATATTCTGGTCTACCATGTCTCTCCTGTGACCGGTTCTACTCCTACTCCGCTGGATCGTCCTCCAATCACACAGGTATACTCCCATCGGCCGCCTCCGCCAGTCTCTGATCCTCCACCATCAGGTCCCTTGCCATCAGCTCATCCCTCCTGTGACAACCTTTCTATTGCTCTTCGCAAAGGTTCACGTAAGTGTGTTCATCCTATTTCCTCTTGTCTATCTTATCATAACCATTCTCTTTTATCTCGTACTTTCATTACTTCTTTGAATTCTACCTCTTTACCTTTCCCTATTCCTGAAGCCTTGTCTCATCCTGGCTGGCATCATGTTATGCGGGAGAAGATGGCAGCATTGGAGACTAATGGTACTTGGGATTTAGTGAAGTTGCCTGCAGGGAAACGTGCTATTGGCTATCGCCAGGTGTTTGCAGTGAAGGTTAATCCCGATGGCAGTCTTGCTCACCTTAAAGCTCGACTTGTGGCCAAAGGCTATGCTCAGACATATGGTATTGAGTATGTCGATACCTTCTCTCTCGTGGCCAAACTGACTTTGGTCTGACTCTTTATCTCTTTGGCTGCCCAGTACAGTTGGGATCTCCATCAGTTAGATGTCAAAAATGCCTTTCTCCATGGTAATCTTCAGGAGGAAAGCTATATGGAGCAATCTCTGGGGTTTGTTACTCAGGGGGAGACAGACAACTGAGTTTGCCGCCTTCGCAAAGCCTTATATGGACTCAAACAAAGTCCACGTGCATGGTTTGGAAAATTTAGTTAGACAATTGAGAGATTTGGGATGTACAAGTGCAAGTATGATCATTCAGTATTTTACCGGAATTCAGCCACCGGGATCATCCCGTTGGTTGTTTATGTTGATGATATCATTATAACTGGCAGTGACACCACCGGTATTTTGTTACTAATGTCATTTCTTCAACAACAATTCAGTACAAAGGACTTAGATATGTTAAAGTATTTTTTTGGGTTTAGAGGTTATGAGAAGTAGCAAAGGGATTTTTATCTGTCAACGCAAGTATGTGCTGGACCTATTATTTGAGACAGGTAAGTTAGGCGTTAAACTGTGTAATTCACCTATGACTCTGAACATGCAACTAGTCAAAGAAGGAGAACCGTATAGTGATCATGAGAGATATTGGAGGTTAGTTGGAAAATTAAATTATCTTACAGTCACATGCCCTGATATTGCATATGTTGTTAGTATTGTGAGTCAGTTCATGTCTTCCCTCACTGTTGATCATTGGGCAGCTGTGGAACACATTCTAGGTTACCTTAAAGCCAGTTCAAGACAAGGTATTCTTTATGGTAATCATGGGCATGAGAAGATCGAGTGTTTCAAAGATGCAGATTGTGCAGGCTCCAAGGATGAAAGACATTCTACTTTAGGCTATTGTGTCTTTGTGGGAGGCAACCTGGTATCCTGGAAAAGCAAGAAACAAAGTGTGGTTTTTCGGTCTAGTGCAGAATCAGAATATCGGGCCATGACACAGGCCACATGCGAGATAATGTGGATTCACCAGCTTTTGACAAAAACAGGTATCACACATCCCTTATCAGCCAAACTTTGGTGTGATAACCAAGCAGCAATTCACATTGCCTTCAATCCAATGTTTCATGAGCGGACCAAACATATTAAAATCGACTGTCACTTTGTTCGTGAGAAGATATAGCTTGGGCTTATCTTTACCGGATATGTGAAGACTGGAGACCAATTAGGAGACATTTTCACCAAAGCCTTGAGTGGTGATCGGGTTGCTTATTTGTGTAACAAGTTGGACATAAGAGATATCTATGCTCCAATTTGAGGGGGAGTGTTATGGTAGGATTGTTAAGAATCATGGGATATCCTTATAATATCATCTAGTTTATTCCTTAAGATATTCTTAGAATATCCTCTGGTTTATTCTATTCTTTTGTATATATATAGGTGTCTCTGTAGGTTGTAAAATTATCAATTCATTTTCACTAATTCATTCTCTTATATTTCTTCACACTCCCCACCCCTCTTTCCTCACCCATCTCCATGAGCTCCTTCGTGGAGTCGTCGTTGAGCTCTCGATTAAGTTCGTCATCTAGCTCCAGGGGCTCGATGTTGATCTTGCTCGAGCTCTAAGAACTCGACGTTGCTCTCGGTCGAGCTCCTGGAGCTCGAAGGAGCTCTAAGCCGAGCTCCCGAAGCTCGACCGAGAGCTCCATCGAGCTCTTCGTCGAGCTCCTTGAGCTCAAAGGAGCTCGATGCCGAGCTCCTGGAGATTGACCGAGAGCTCCTGGAGATCGACTGAGTGCTCTGTCGAACTTGCTGTTCGAGCTCCAAGAGCTCGATGGAGCTCTCGGTCGAGCTCCATGAGCACGACCACGAGCTCTAGAAGATCGATGGAGCTCATGGTCGAGCTCCATTGAGCTTGATGGGGGAGGGCTAGGGCCAATGAGAGAGGGCGACGGCCAATAGGAGAGGGTAGTTTAGGATAAACGTAATCACTAAATTTAAATATTTTAAAATTTTGTTACTTTTTTTCAAACTTAAAAAGATAATTTCAAATTCTTAAATTTTTTTGGGAGAGCACCACAAAATATAATTTCTCTTTTTTTTTAAATATATTGTATGTTGATATGACATGTGACATGGTGGAGATTTTTTTTTTGTCAATATTTTTTTTTTTCTTGTGCCATGTTGACATGGTAAGATTGAGGGTATTTGAGCTTACTAAAATTTAAGTACTTATTTTTAATGTACTAAGAGTTTAAAAAATGTGGTCCAAAGATTTTTTTTTTTGTTCTGTGATACTAAAATATAAATTTTCTATGAAATTATTTAAGCTTTTGAGATTTTACTTAGGAAAATTTATATTTAGTATCCCAAATTACAAGTGGCAAATGAATCAAATGACCAAGCACTGCCCATGGCACTAACCATGGCATTGCCCATGGCACTTCCCATGGCAGGGAGCACGGCCCATGACTCAAGTTGTCAAGAATGACCCACAAGTTGTCTCAAGCACGACTAGTGAAAGCCTTGATAGGCACGGCCCACATGGTGGCATGACTCGGGCCTTGCAGCTTGATTCATGCCCTAATTGGCATTGCGCATGAGGTAATTGCAATGTCACATTATTGGTCAACCATTGATGTGTCTTGTGAGTTGTGCTTGTGCATGCATGCGTGTACACAACAAATTAACTTTTTTATTAATTTTTCTTTGCCCATTGCATTTTGTATTTTTGTCTCTAATAATATTTGTACGGAGTGATTTTGTCCATAATTTGGTACAAACAAAATTAATATTTTTATTTTTAAAAAATTTATAAATAACTACAATATTTTTTCATAAAACTCAAGCTGCATTCTATTTTATTTTATATTTTTAATTTTCTTAGAAGTCATAACTTCAAAATTTTTGTTAAAAAATTTTTCTCTCTGCATAATTTAGTTTTATAATTGTTGATAGTGTTTGGTTTGACGAACAATATAATTGTGATTGCATATTTGTCAAATTTAGTTTTATAATTGTGATTGTATATTTGTCAAATTTAGTTTTATAATTGTGATTGCATATTTGTGAAATTTGATTTTTTTTTTGTTTTATATGCTAGCAATAGGTTTAGAATATATGATGTTTAATAATTAAAAAAAAGTATTCTATTTCTACACAAAGTAATATTCACTATAAAATGAAAATTTAATAAAAATTAGAAATATAATAAATTTAATGACAATGAATCAAATTTTTAGATAATTTTAATTTAAATAATGACAATACAATTGAAATATCCAAAACTGATCTATGCCATATTCATAGGTCTCCCCAAGCACCTAAACCATATGCTTCATAGTTGATCTTATGTAATTTAGATTTATCTTAATATAATATAAAAAGAATAACATGCATATTATAAAAATTTTATAATTACAAAATTAAAAAATAGACTAAATAATTTAAGAGATATGTCAAATAATATATCAAAAACAAAATGTATTGCATAATAAACAAATTTGATTTAGGTGTGATATTGTTGAATTTGGTTATATTTATTTTATTATTTACAATCATGAGTTTATAATGGAATGAATTATTATAATAGTTATTAGTATGAGTTTTTTATTTGAATTTATTAAAAAATATTGAGTAGTTTATTATTTGTAAAAATATTTTAGCTCTCATATTATAGGATTCATAGATCAACATGTAGATTTGACATTATAAAGATTTATAAATTTGATAAAAAATAATTAATTTAATATAATATAAAATATTGTAGAGTGATATCCTTAATGTATGACATATGAACTAATCAAGATAATATTTCCATCACATGCATCACCATCCATTATATTATATGAAACTATAAACTAAATAAAATAATAATAAAATTTTATAAGATTTATATTTTGATGATGATCATACTAAAATTATGATGTAATGAGGATCTTTATAAAACATGGAATACATAATAAAATATATAATATAATATCTAATAACACTATAATTAATTGCATGTTATTACGTTTATTCATAAAAACCATTAGAAAGGATATATTAACTCAGATTCTAATATTAAATATATATATCACATAATAAAAATATATATAAATCTATGTAAGCTAGTAGGCTTAAAAATATATTAAAAAAAATATTTTTTGATATAAAACATCATTGTAATTTAACATGCATAATATTAAATTTACATGTTGGCTACAAACATATTATACTTGATTTTGTGAATAGTGAAATAAGTCAGACCTTAATTAATGAATTAGATTAAGGTGTAATATTTTTATATTTAAATTTCATAAAAAAATATTTATGATATGATGAACTTATGTTCATTTATATACACTTCTACATTGTGTATTTCACTTAGGTGTATGTGTAACATGAATAGTATATTTAAATAATATATAAAATACTCATTTTTTTGTGATATGAATATTTTGATAAAATAATATTTAAAATAAAAGATGATAATTTCATATCTTTATTACTTAGCTACTTGTATGAATTTTAGAATTAAGGTTAAAAGGATCAAAAATACTATGAAGTTCATTTGTTCTTGTATTAATCGATCATAAGAACTAGAGGGTAAACCTTACAAACAATTATAAAACTTAATTTTAATATTATAAAAATAAATATGATAGTTATTGTGAGTCTTTGAGTATAAAGACTAATATCGTATTCTAAGATGATTATGTTTTTATTCAATAGCTAAGGATAAATGATAAGGTGTTCCATTAGATATGTGTGAATAATTGAGATATTTAGATTCATATTATTCCCCTATCTTGTCACATAATGATATAAAATATTTTGACACATTGAATTGATGAAAATATGAAATCATATTTTTGTACTATTTAAAATGATATGTGGTCTATTAACCTCTCGTGTATTTAGGGTAAGATCATAATTTATATTTTATATTACTATAAATATTCATTTCAAATAAGAGAATAAAAATGTAGTTAAATAAAGTAGTAGAACTAGAAGATGACTTACATGATGAAACATAAACTTTGAGCATTGAAACTCAAAACAAGTCAAAATGAGACATAGATTGTAATCTAGGGTGAGGACAAGAAGCATTAGGTGATTTATGATTAGTATTAAATTTTATTTTATTTTTTTTTCTATAATTAAAGAAATTGTCAGTTTTAAATTTGAAAATATCTTATTTTCATTTATTTATTTATTTCACTTTATATGGTAGATTTAAATGGAATACAATTTTTTAAAGTTAGTAAGTCATTTTTGTAGAAGTTCATATATTATATAGTATATATACAATATGCATATTGGTCCATGAGTCCATATAGTCTGATAGCCAAGAGGCACCAAGCCATTGGCCTTGAGCTTGTATTGCAATTTGCATTAAAAGTAGATCCTAGGGATCTAGGCTATCCTGGATTTGGGTTTGGTCTATTCTAGTTTGCCCAATGCTAGGCAAGTCTGGATTAGGCACGTTTCAAGCCATTCATGACTCGTGGCCTACAACTTAGTTCGTGTTGAGTTGAATGAGGGCCCGACACAAAAAGGCACAGGATGCCCGGGCTAGTAGTGGGCCATCAAGTTCTGTTGAGATGCCCTCTTTAACATGTGCACCAAAATGTGCAAGATATGACATCGTGACATGGGCAGACCACAAAAAAAATGACATGACATGTCTGCAACCTTTACCCCAAACTAAAAAGGGTGATTTATGTTTTAGTATATGAAACAAACACAAAATATTTATATTTTGGCACATCAAACTTTTTATAATTAAAAAAAAAATACCAAAACTCTAAAAAAATTAAGTTTTAGTGCACTACAATTAATTAACCTGATTTTGTTCTCCAAAATTTGAAAAAAAAATTGATTTAATTAATTTTGAAACTACTGTCATGAATCAAGAAATCATATTTTTGAATTTGGAAATCATAATTTTTTGAAACACTAAACATTGATTTTAAAATATATATTTATTATTGTATGTGGAGATAGAGATTCAAACCCACGCCCTCTACATTACAAAATCGATCCCTTACCAGTAATCACAAGTTTGATAATGTGTAAATGCAAAAAATTATAAATAAATAAATAAATACAAATTAATAAATAAATATATAAACACACATGTATAAAGACATATAAAAAGACATATATAACTATCTATATGTGTGTATATATATATATATATATGTGTGTGTGTGTGTGTGTGTTTGTATGTTTATATGCACACACACACACACATCTAAGTAAGTGTGTGTGTATATTTATATGTATATATGTATAGACATATAAACATATAAATAGTGATGGAAGTTTTCTAGTTTTTTTATTCCTTCACTAAATGATATGTGAAGTTAGAAGCGGATATGCTTGCATGGAATAGCGATAGAAATATTTGTATTCATTTATAATTAAAAACAAAAATTGTATCTTTCCTATTATTGGGAGGGATATTAAGTCTGTCATTATATAAATTAAATTAATTATCTAACGGAAAGTCATTTTGTCACATTTTTAGAGATGCAAATAAATTCCGTTGCTAAAATATGATAATTAATTTTTGAAAACCACTTCAAAACTTCAAGTGTTCTTAGGGTTTCAGAGATTTTTTAGTTTGGTTGTAATTTCGTCCAATTCTTGTTTGGATTTCCTATCCTCTATATATTGTTCGATGTGATTTTCATACATAATTTTACAAATAGCTCCAATTGTTCATTTTCATGTTACATGTAATTTTTTTCTATTTTTAACATTTATATTTGGTTATATCTGATTATTTTGCTAAATTATTATAAATATAATTGATAAATTATATATTGTTCACTTTTTACATTTTTTCTTCATACCTTTATTTGTAAAATTTATTAACCCAATTGATTTATGATAGTTTTGTGTATTTTTTTATTGACCTATAGTTAATATCACCAAAATTATTTTGTATTTAGTTTCCTTACTAGAATTACATGATATTTAATAAATTCAAAATTGAATAACTCATTTTAATAGCACAACCTTAACAATAAAAAATTTATAATTATTAAAACAATTACTAATTTTTTATTTGTAATAATAATAATAATAATAATAGAAAAAAAATATATAAGTAGGGTATGTAATTATAATAGTGAAACGTATTGAAAAATTGTTAAAACTAAAAAAAAATAAAAGCTAATTTCAAAATTTATATATCTGCTTGATCTACATTTCACTAAAATTGTAATAAAATAAATAATATTCACCTTTATTTTATATTAAAAAAATTTATATTACATGTCACTTGTGGTAAATGCCCTTGTATACTACATGATTCATATATATTATAAGAATTTTACATTTATTTAATATTATTCTCAGTTGATAGTTGATTTTTTTGTGTGTTTTTTCATTTATAAATTTTAATATATTGACATTGATAATTTATTTATTATTTATATTATATATAATAAGTTTATATAATTATTTAGTACTTTTATTAACATAGAAATTAAAAATAATGACATTATAAATTTTTTTAATACAATTTCATACAATATAGATAAATATGAAATTTTAAGTTTTATGTAAATAACAAAATTACATTGGAACAGCCTACCTTTTTTGATTTTAATTCAAAATTATCTAATAATTATTTTACTACAACTTATTTGTTTTATTTACGTAATTTTATAAAAATATTACATCTTTATTACAAAAATATCTCTATATATATTATTAAAATTTCAAAAATTGTAATGTTATGTATTAGAGGAATAGAAAACATTATATGAACTGATCATCAATGAATGAATATAAGACTGAAAATAAGTTTTTAACGAATGAATTTGTAAATGGGATTGAGTAATTTTTTGCATTCACGGAAAAATAACTTGAATTTATGAATGAAACAAAAATAAGATGTCCATGTAATACTCTTAAATATTAAAATCAGAGTTTCTATGATGTGGACATAATGTAGAGGTGTCTAATGGGTTGGTTCATGCTGAGCCTTGGAGATCTTGTGCAGGGTCGTGCAGGGTCATGCTGGGATGAGCTATTTTGGTATGTTCTGAATCGGGTCATCTCTAATTCTAAATATTATATAATATTAATACAAAATTAATTAATTAATTAATTAAATACAACAAAAAAAAACAAAATTATAATTATAATTTACAACTCACAACTCACAAAAATAACAGAACATAAATATTATAAATTTTAATCATTTCATTTTCATAACGTAATATACGTACAAAATAACAAAACAAGCTCAAAAGATAAAAATCAATACATCAAAGTTCTATCCCATTAGTATCTGAATTAATATAAGCACAAAATAATAATACAAGCTTAAAAGACAAAAATCAATAGACAATACATCAATGATCAATCTCGTAAGTATCTGATGGTATCACTTTTAATAGGCTCAATCTCAGTTCTCATCAAAGTCCTATAAATCATCATCTGCCACCAACTCCTCCTTCCTTGTTGTAGTTGCAGCATAATCCTAAATGTCCAAGCTCGAATCCTTTCAATTCTGCATGCATATTAATGCTTCAATAATATCCAACTACAATCTCGATCTCCTCTCAAACCTTCATGCATATTAATGCCTCAATAATATCCGACCGCAATCTCGATCTCCTATCTGAAATCACATTCACTATAATAGAAAAAGTAGACTCTGATGTTATGCTCGACATCGAAAGAGTCAGTAGATCTTGTTCATCTTAGATAGTATGAGATAGGTGGACTTATATAATTTCTACATCTGTAAAATATCAAGATTCTTGTTATCGATATGTGATAAGATTGAACAGTAATCAGTATCTAAGTACCAAGATAACTCGCTCATATTCGACGGTCCACCCCGTCATTTCCCGCTCACTAAATGAATGGAGAAGTCATCATCTCCAAATATGGTATCTATGTCTGTACTCGCACCCTTACTACTATTACTACCACCATACCTAACATCGTATTATGTAAATATAGCTTAGTCAATTTCTCGTAAATTAACCCTTTATGTTGGTATTCCTAGTTCATACATGAGGATATGTATGTCAAAATATTTTTTGCCCCTTCCACTTTAACCCCATGGTCCATGCAGGCTGCAAGATAATAAAGAAGTGGAATGGTGGACTAATACTTTAAGTACCTAGTTTTCATCTCAAGAGCCATGTAACTAAATGTTGGATTATTTCTAAAATTCCTAAATATTCTACTAATGTTACATATGTACCTGAATACATTGCAAGTTATAAGAATATAAACTGACAAACACATATTTTTCATGTCATAAAGAATCTTGAAGAATTTCATAAATGAAATTCTTGTAGTCTATTCAGTGTTATCAATAATAAGTTTGGTACTACTATTATTGACATAGTTGGACATCATGTATCCGTATCCAACACATGGCTCCAACGTAAGATATGTGTAATTCCAATAGTATCTCACATTAGATTATAATTTTTTTTTCTTTAGATCCACAAACAAATAAAGACTACCAAATTTCTGTTGTTTATGTGGCATACGAAGAAATTTTAGTGATTTACGTATGTTTTTTAAAGTAGGGGAAACAGCTTTCATCATAGCTTATACTATGAGGTTAATGATCTGACACATGTATCTAAAGTGAAAAATCTCTCCTAATGACCCATCTCTAATGGTCCTAACAAATATGTTAATGACTAATTCATTATTAGATGCATTATTGAATGTGATACTATATATTTTATTTTGAATATTATATTCTCTAAAGATTCTAATCATGCACTCTTAAATGGTCGGGTCATGATGAGGTTGGAGAATCTTTGGAAATCATAATATTTTTTTTATTTAGTGTCTATTTAAAATCTACATAGCAGGCAGTTAGGCATACATAAGATATATTATCATGACTAGTCTAGATATTGGATGTCACGAATACCTTGCCACTATATTTTCTTAATTCATTAATTATTATTTCTTTTTCTAACTTATATTATTTTAGCATGTCATTCTTAGTTGTGAACCTAAGAATTTTATAATATGTATGCTAAAAATAAGTTTGCATGATACTAACTTCTCCAGGATCCTCTGAAAATCTAATCGAAAGATTTTGTGGTGATCAATTTGGTCATTTCTTATCTCCCGAACTCTTTGTGGTATATGAAGGGGTCAACATAGAGGCTAAACTAAATCCAACCTCAAAGATCCTTCCATTGAGTTGGGTTTGCTTAGGATTTAATGTTTTATATCTTTTAGTGTATTATTTGGCATGCCTCTTAAGATGCCCAGTCCCACATACAAACCTAGAGGTTAATATTTTTTTATAATATTTGTATTTTTTCAATTATTCATTGGTATTCCGAATATTTTTATTTTGTATAATATTAAAGTGAGTTGTTTTCTTTTAATTTTTTGTTTTTTAGATATTTGAGTCGATGCCACAAGAGAAAATAAAGTCTTGACAGCCTCAGAATTTTATGTAAAGGTATCGTTATCCATATTAAAATTATTTATGTTTATATTAATGTTAATTTCATTATCATCATTAAAATTACTATTTATTTTTTTACTTTTTTTTAGTTTATTAATTATATTCTATAATATATTTTTTAAATTTAATATTATTTTATATTAAATTATTAATTAAAATAAAAGAAAATCTAAACAAAATTTTAAAAATAATACCACTGTAAAACCCCATTTGATTGATGAGATGTCTAATATTCAAATCCGAAGTCTGCACCGTAGTCCACACTACACTCGAGTCCAAAAAAGAAAGAGAAAGAGAGATGATATAAGAGAGAGAGAGAGAGAGAGAGAATGTCGATAGAAATAGGATATATATTAGAGAATGAGAGGAGTATATTTATATATATGAAAAAAAAAATTTTAAAAAGTTTTTTTTTATTTTTTATTATTTTAAAATTTTTTTGGGCAAAAACTCAATAATTGTTGGATTTCTGCTCCTAGCCATTGGGGGTGAATCCAACCATTAGATTTTTTTGACCATTGGGTCGGTTCGACTCGATAGTTCCATAAGCTTCGACTTATAGGCTTGGGGTCAAGCCGAGCCCGACGACTCAAGGGACTCGGGCAGACTAGTGTTCAAGCAGTTGGGTTTGGACAATGCTTCCGAATCCGGCCCAAGATCTGAGGCATAGTTTGGGTCATGCCGAATAATCATGCCTTAGGGCTAGGCATTCGGGTCGTGCCAACTCGGCATGAGGCATGGGAAGCTCAACATGGCACGACACGAATCATGCCTTGAGCCAGCCTGGAACAGGCATAGTCATGGTTCTAGACCATGCTGTGTCGGACAAGGTATGGTTTAATCGGGCGTGAGTCATGTCGGGCTTAAGCTACTCAACTCATATGACACCTCTAACACAATGTGATATCAACTTGTAAAAAATAGATTTGTTAGCGACAATTATGTTTGGTATAAACACAAAAAAATAGTTTTACTACAAATAACTAAATATTATGTACATAAAAATATTGATTCAACTATTACAATGTAATTTGCTAATCACAATGATGCATGTGAAGTAATTTTGAAAAATATTATTGGTCTTTCATTAAATTTAGATATTACTTACGATATCTCAATTAGAGGTGTTAAAAGGGCCAGCCTAGCTCAATTTTAGGCCGCCCAACTAGGCTACCGTGTCGAGCCAAGCACGGTTCAGTGGAGGTTAGGTCAGACACGATTCAGTGGAGATCAGGCCTGGCATGGTCCCACGGGCCTGAAATCCACCGGGTTTGGCCCGGTTCGGATCATGCCATTACCCTAATTTTTTAAAACATTAGGTTTCAACGGTGCGCTGCCACGCTGCTGTCACCCTTTTGGGGCTCAGCGAGCCGTGCCCATTGGCATCGACTCATCGTGACCATGCTCTGTGCATGGTCACCCATGCCATGCCCATGTGACAGGCATTTGTGCCGTACCTAGCACGACACGTGGGCCAAAATCCCTCAGCCCGACATGGCACAACTGGTGCCGAGGGTAGGCCAGGCACGGGCACGGGAATGGGTCATCCCGTGCAGTGCCGGGCCAATCATGGCCGAAGCGTGTCTTGCTTTGTGCCGGGTAGGCTCGGTCCGACATGTTTGACACCTCTAATCTCAATATCATCATCAAAGTAATTTTTTGAAATGCTAAAAGTTTTAGAAGAAAATGTTTGGAAAGGTAATCCATATGACTAATAAAAATTATTTGTGGTGGCAAGACTAATGAATTTAAAGGCAAAAAATCATTTTTTAGAAATGTGTTATGATGAAATATACAAATTGTTATCTAAGTTGTTACCAAAGAATAACATCATAACAAATTATTTTTATGGCATAAATAAGTTAAACTAGGTTTGGGATTGCTGGTGAAAAAAATACATTATTGTATTAATGGGTGCATGGTAAATTGGGGCATAGATAGTGAAACAATTATATGTAATTTTTATAACTATACTTGGTACAAAATAAATACATCATGTAAAAGGCAAAAACAAATATTTCTCACAAGAAATTATATTATTTCCCATTAACTCCTTGTTTGCCAAGATTATTTGTATCAGATGCTACTTCTAATGATAAGAGTTGGCACAAAGACCATGTTATTGAAGATGCCATAATGTGACATTGCTCATATTCTTCTTCTTGGAAATTTTTTTATTATTATCATCCTTCATTTGTAGATGAAAGTCAAAATATTAGACTAGGGCTATGTACAGATGAATTTCAGCTATTTAGACAAATAAGGCATCATACTCTTCATGGTCCCGTTATTATTACACCTTATACTTTACCACCATGGATGTGCATGACAGATAAATATATATTTTTGTGTATCATCGTGCCTTGTTTGAGAAAATCTAAATGACAATTGGTTATTTTTCTGCAGCCCCTTATAGTAGAGATCAAAAAACTATGAGAGGATGGTATCGAAATATATTATATATTTAGAAAGCAGAACTTTAAAATATAAGCAGTGCTAATGAGGTCTATAAGTGACTTTCTTGCATATTCAATGTTGTCCGGATAGAGTATTATGGAGAAATTAGCTTGTTCTTATTGCAAGGAGGACTCAGATATATTTTATTTGAGAAAAGGAGGAATGAGTTCTTAGTTTGATAATCATCATAAATTCTTACATTTGGAACATCCATTTTGGATGAATATTGATGCATTTAAGAAAGACCACAAAGTCGTTAAATGTGCACCACCTTTGAGGTTAGGTGATGAAATATTAGAATTAATAAAAAGATATAGGTTCAAAAGTGTTATGGATATTGATACAGATTACCTCAATACTTAAATTTCAAAGATTTATCTCACTATGGTTGGAAGAAAAAAAGTATCATTTGGGATTTGCCATATTGGTAAATAAATTTTATTAAACACAGCTTAGATGTGATACATATTGAGAAGAATCTTTTTGAAAATATTTTTAATACTATAATGAATGTGGAGGAAAAAAAGATATTTCCAAATCAAGAGGGAATTTTGAAAGAGTTATGTTCACGTTCAAAGTTACACATGGATTAATCATTGAATAAATTTTATAAGACTTGTTATAGCCTTGAAAAGGATGCAAAGGAAGCTTTGTGAAAGTGCCTGATGGAGTTCAAGTTCCCTGACGGATATACATATAACATGAGAAGATATGTTGATAAAAAAAATATATGTTTTTTGGAATGAAAAGTCATGACTACCATGAGTTCATGTAGACACTAATACCTATAGCATTCCGTGAATTACTTCCACAAAATATTAGGGAAGCATTGACTGAAAAAAGTATTTTCTTTAAGAATCTCACTTGCAATATCATAAGAAAGGAAGAAAAAGAGAAATTAAAATATGACATCCCCATAATTTTATGCAAACTAGAGCATATTTTTCATCCTAGCTTATTTGATTCCATGAAACATCTTCCAATCCACTTGTCTTACAAATCCATAATAGTAGGTCCTGTATAATACATATGAATGTATCCATTTGAGAGGTAATATATTTTTTATTTATTAATATAAAAATTCTAATTTATCTACCGATTATTTTTTTTATAATATATATCTAAATCAGATATCTTAAAAAATTTAAAAATAATATTTGAAATAAAGCTAAAGTTGAAGGATCGATATGCAATATCTACTTGGTTGAAGAGGCTTCGGTATTTTATATGCATTACTTTTGGCCACAATTATATAATCAACATAAAATATTATCACCAAAGAATGTATATAGTATAATGGATAGATCAGAGAAAAATGAAATGCTCGCTATTTTCAAACAAGGGGGTAGATCATATGGAAAAACAACATCGAGATATTTTTTGGATGACTTAGAGTATCATACTGTGCACACATATATTTTGTTAAACTGTGAGGAAGTTACAACTTATACTGAGTAAGATTATAATAATTTCATATTCTTATTTTTTTTTGTCATTATATACAATATAACATTTTAATTAATCAAAATAACATCAATTTTGTATTTAGAGAATATTTGCTCAGGAATTAAAACAAAGAGAACCTCATATTGATGATGAATCAATTATTGCAAAGCTTGAAATTGATTTTGTAAATTGGTTTGAAAAATATGATAGTATATAACTTATCATTCATGGTTTTAAAAAATTACGTGCAACATTATATATATATATATATATATATGAATTTTTCTTTTATCATTTTGTAGGTACAATTTTCTTCATCAAATATATGAAGGATCTTGGAAAAGGACCATTCTGAAGTTTACATTCATAACCCATCCATTATGTAAATGAATACAAATTGCACACTTTGAAACATATTTCAAATAGAGCTACAATGAATAATGGTATTTTCAACAAGGGGTCTAACTATACTGCATTTAGTATCCTTCTTTACTAATTAAAAGGATTACTCTGTTTAAGTGTGAATGGTTTGATCTAATTTTTAATATAGGTACTAGAATTCATCAACAATACAACCTTATTGATGTGCACCATAATAAACTTTATTATAAGTATGAGCCATTTATTTTTATGGTACAAGCTAAATAAGCGTGTTACACCACTTATCCAACCACAAGAAGAAATCCATATCACTAGTGGGCAATATGTAAAATAAAACTTAGATCAGTTGTTAAAATTATTGAAAATGATATTATGGTCACTCCATCACGTGTATCAATATTTCAAGAGAATAATGCAAAAAGTTCATTCAATCGTTCATGGGGCAGATAATGACCTTACTGTACTTGGTGAAGATGGAAATTAATTGTAGAATTAGATGATGATGAATATGTAGATTGAGATGATTTCTTAGAAAGTTCTAATGATGACTAGAAATTTATTAACTACCTTGTTATTTTCTCATTCGTATTTTGTAATTGTTAAAAAGTATAGATTAAATTAAAATATTTTAATTACTTTTTTTAAAGTCAATGTTTTTATCATTAAGTTATGTTATCATGAGATTTCATAGAGTATTTTATGGTGTCTATATATTTCAATATTTATGTAACTTAATTTAGGTATGAGAGGTAATCATTCAAGTGGCCGAGGTTCTCAAAGTGTGGGGAGGGGCAGAAGAAGTCAACTAATAGTTTGTGGAGAAAGAAATCTTCATGTATTCAGTGTAGAGGTGTCAACTAGGTCGGGCCGGCCTGGTCCAACATGAGGCACGACATGATTCAGCCGTGCCTGGGCCGGCCCGACATGGAAATTTCTCATGCCCGTGCTCGTGCCTTGCCTGTCCACAGAACCAATCATGCCATACCATGCCGAGGCCTACCGAGCCTAGTGTCGTGCATGGCCCGGCACGGTATCATGGCATGTTGGCACGGTACCTCGGCACGAGCCGAGAAACCGCCTCAACGGCAGAAGCTGAGCCCAATGGGCAAGACTTACCGAGCCTTGAAAGTGAAGAAAAATCACGCGGCGCAGCACCGCGATGGCGCGCCGCTGAAACGGCAAAACCCTAATTTTTTTTAAATTAGGGTTTCGGTATGACCAGGTCGAACCCGCCGAATACGTGCCACGGGCCAGTGCTGGGCTAACCACCACAAAACCGTGCCGGGCCAGGCACGACATGGTACAGTAACCGTGCCGTGCCTGGCTCAGCACGGAATCACGATCGGGCTGGCCCGACATGTCCCGTTTGACACCTCTAATTTAGTGATAACAACACTACAAATATCATTCTGTATTCTTCTTAATGTACATAGAAAACTTTGGTATCACCTCATAATGACACACACAGATTTACTACCATAGATATTTTATCTTCGTCTCATTCTTCACCAGAAGATACTGATAGTTCTGGTCTATCTATCTTAGGAGATAAATGCATTGGTATCGTAGCAGGGGTATTGGCAGGATATTAATAATTTTTAATTTCCATGCCAAGTAATGAGAAAATCTTCTTTCGGCACACATATGACAATAAACAATACATATCATTCTTAAATTTACTACATTGATTCTTTATTATTTGTCTTTTTTTCATTAATATTAAATATAAAATGATATGTGAATACAAATAATAAATATATTATAATTTTTAAATTTTTGTATTATACAATAATAACAACATATTATATTGCAGCTTATTGAACATTATCATTTATAATATAAAAAGTAAATTTTTACATAGTAGTAGAAAAAAATGTGTATTTAGTTTGTATGTATATATAAATGATGATTTTAAATTATTTACATGTTTATTCCTTCTGCTTCTCGTACAATCAGAAAGATATTTTAATGAGAAACTAATTGTGGAAGGTATAAAGTGGAGCAAAGTGCTTCCAAGTATGAAAGAATTTTATTGGAAAGAATTTGAGGTAAATCCTTGATACATTTACTTGTTTTTTATCTTGGTATAATATGATATGCTCTTAAAATTAATGCATTACAATCTATTATTGTTTATTTGATTTTGCAAAATAAATACAAATGGAATAACACTTTGATAGTATTCATGAAGTATAAATGGAAATATGTGGCAAGTGTGAGATACAATGATAAGCTTGGAAAATAAAGAAAATAGTATGGTAAAAATGCAAAGCCTAATAGTGTCCCCCATGGTTTTTGGATAAAGTGATGGGATTATTAGAATAGTGAGGAGTTCAAGGCCTTGTCTCAAGTGACCTCACACAATCGTCAAATAGAAAAAAATAAGTGAAAGATTAAGACCTTCAAAACATATTGGAGGTTCAAATGTGACCTACCATTTAGATCTGGTATAAATATATTTTATTTTTTGTTATTATTTATATTTTTATAATCAACAGGATAATATACGTGTCATAATGAATGCCGTACCTTAAAAGTAACTAATATTTATTTGCAAAAGGCTGAATTGGGATATCCACCGACACCGTTTGAGGTACTCAAGCGAATACACAAGAAGGATTGATCATTTGTGGAAAAGTGCTCAAATAATATTAATGTAAGGTTCTCATTTTGTACTTGTAGTTAATTTTATAATTGAAATTACTATTAGAAAGAAAAAGTATAAAATTCATTATTTGGCATTAAAATGTAAATAAAATGCAAACTCAAATACATTTTTTTACCAAAACTAATTATATATTTTTTATAAACTCATTAAATAAAATTGATAAAACCATTTTTAAATAATTATATAGTAGTGAGAGAATAATTTATTTTGCTAGTTTATTTTTTTTATTATAACAATTGATATGTTATGATGTATTTTAAAAATTATAGTAAGCTGTAGAAAATATGATTGTAATTTCTTCATAATTGATAGTTCTTTCTATAGAGGCACAAAAGATTGATGTTGTGCATAATTTACCCTCAGGCTGTCAGAGTGGAGTCAAAAATGGCATAATATGGTCTAGGTACCCGTGCATCTATATTGTATCTAGGTTTTGTTTGGAGTTCTTCGTCATTATCTTCCAATTATAAAAACATGTTTAATGAGAAGTTGCATGAGGAGATGCATGATATTCAAGATACATTATAAAGGAAAAATGAGGAGATGTAAAAAAGAAAAAAGAGATACAACAAAAGAATAAAGGGATGTAAAATAAAATTAAAGAATTAAAAAAAAGAGAGATTGAAAAATGAAAAGATATGAGGAAAGAATGAAAAGATAGAATAAAATAGAACATAATATTATGAAGATTGAGAAAATAATGTGCAAGTTGGCAGAGACATCACCTATTTTTCATCATTATAAAAAGTATTCATTCAAATCTCTAGAGGGCAATACTCTCCAGGAGAAGGACTCATAATTGTTTATGATGTGTTATTAATTTTTTGTAACATATGTTTTTGATTCGAATTAATGGTATTTGGGTTAAAGGTTTTTTAGTTTTGTTATAAATTATGCATTAAAATTTATTGATATTTATTTTTGTAATCTGAATTTTATCTTATAGTGGATGTTATCAAAATATCATTTAATAAATAATGTGCGGATGTGTTTATTTGGTTGCAGGTCATATAGTTTTTGTATATAATTGTATATTATATAGAACATATAGAAACAACATAAATTCTACTTGTACCTATTGCATACAAAAGAAGCAGGTGTTTAATTTCTAAATCCATTTCTAAATAGAAATGGAGTCTTGCATGTCTTTATTGATTCGTTGCTCTTTTAGAAATGAATAATATATTTCTAATCATTCCATCATAAAATTAGTTATGAAATCCAAGATCCCTTTGTCGTCTCAATATTTAGCGATGGATTTTTCTCGACACTATTTATATAAACATCATCATGTGATCAATTTCTAAAAATTTAGCACGGAGGATTATAGAAGCAGAACAACTCCATTTCTAAATCCATCACTATTCACCCAGCACGATGAAATTAGAAATGGGTTCAAGCATTTCTAATTTAAGGATTTCTCATAGTGTATATACATATAAACATATATATAAATATAGCAACATATAAACACACATATACATATAAATATATGTGTGTGCGTATGTATGGATATATATATATATATATATATGGTTGTGTCTGTCTATATATGTGTGTGTGTGTATGATTATATATATATATATATATATATATATATATATATATATATATTAACATTCACAGACACAAACACACACAGATCACTACAAAAAAAGAATTTTAGAAATGGAAATTAGAAATGCCTAAATCAATTTCTAAAATTAGGAATGGATTTGAAACATTTTAGAAATGGAATTTACATGACTAGGAAATAGTAGAAAGAAAAAATATTCACGTTGCTAAATAGCGATGGAAAAATTTAAGTTTTTTTAATTCATCATGAATAGCAATGTAGGGTAAGATTTAGTTATGCTTGCATGATATTTAGCGATGAAAACATTTGAATTCATTTATAATTAGAAACAAAATGTGTATATATTTCTACTATTTGTGATGGATATTAATTCCATCGCTAAATGAGAAACGACATGCATATCCATCACTAATTCATTTGGGATGATTATGGAATGGAAAGGCATTATGTTGATATTTTAGTAATAAAAATAGCTTCCTTCACTAAAATATGATAATTAATTTTCAAAAAATACTTCTCGAAACTTTTAACATTCTTAGGGTTTTAAGAATTTTGATTTTGATTTTGATTTCGTCTGAATTGTTTGTGGAGTGCTTATACTTTATATATTAATCGACGCACATTTAATCCATATTTTAGATATGAAATTATGATTTTCATTTTATCTAGTATGTAATGTATTCGAGAATAGCTATATTTGTGCATTTTCATGTTACATATAATTTATTTTCATTTTAATATTATATTGGGTTCTATCGTATTTGTTTTGTTGAATGATTATAAATATAATTGATAAACCATATATTTTTTACATTACTTTACATATTTTTCTCATTATTCGATTTGTCAAATTATTTTTGTAACCTTATTGAGTTATAATTTTTTTGGGTATTTTGTTATTGACTTATAGTTAAGATCTCCACAATTATTTTACATTTTATTTCCTTACTAGAATTATATGAAATTTAATAATTTCAAAAATAATAATTCATATTAATGGTGCAATCTTAGCAATAAACAATTTATAGTTTTTAAAACAAATACTAAAAGTTTATTTGTAATAAGAATACTAATGGAAAGAAAGATAATGAGGGTATGCAATTAGAATAGTGAAATGTAATGAACAATTGCAAAACTAAACAAAATTAGAAGCTAATTTAAAAATTTATATAGTTTCTCTATCAACGTTTTATAAAATTATTAAAAAATAAATAATATCAACCTTTATTTAATATTTAAACAAATCATATTACATGTCACATGTGGTATATTATTATATATACTATATACTTCTTATAGATTAGAAGATTTTCCTATTCATTTATTAATGTTCTCCATCAATAATTGATTTATTTTGTATTTTTTTTCATTGATAAATTTTAATTAAAATATTGAAGATGCTATTTTATTTATTATTTGTATTATATATAATATGTTTATCTAATTATTTATAACACATTATTAATTTAGAAATTAATAGTTATGACATTGCAAATTTTACTTTATTTCTTTATTAATACAATTTAATCCAATATAGATAAATATTAAAATTTTAGTTTTATGTAAATGATACAAATACAACTTATGTCATTTAAAAAATATTTAAGACATTTGAACAATCCACCTTATCTGATCTTAATCCAAAAATTATCTAATTATTATTTTACTACAACTTATTTTTTAGATTTATGTAATATTATAAAATTGTTACTAAATATTTATTACAAATAGATCTTTATGTATATTATTATAATTTTAAAAATGTCAATGTTATGTGATGAGAATATAAAACATTATGTTGGGAAATTATGCTTCCACGGTAGTGATATTAAGATACAAAAATAATAGAAACAACAGAAAATAAGTAATATATATATATATATTTCCAATCCAGCAACCAACCACTACAGGATCAAAAAATGAGAAATAAACACCAAAAATAACGTGGTTCACTAGTCGCTCAGTATGACTAGCTACATCCACCAGAAAATGCTTATGTGTTATAGATTAAATCAACCAAAACAGTCTTATAGTATGCAACACAGAATAGTCACGATAAATCACACAGAGAGAAGAGAGAGAGAGATGATGAACAGTTCCCTAGGTCCAAAAAATAGCCACCCAAAATTAAAATTACAAACATTTTATAATAAAAAAAAATCTCTCAGTTCATTTAACCGGAGCAGGTTGAATCATGAAATGGGTCAGGCTCTGCTTCAAAAAATTTGGCTCGCTAACCGGACAGCGGAACCTCCATTATTGTGCTACTGCTGCATACCCAGCCTCTTAATATTTTCTTACCGCATTTACATGAAAATATTAAAACAGAAACTGAAATATTTGGTTATATAAATAGATTATCAAAAAACAAATTACATATACAGCACATTATACGACATGATTATCAATTGATGAATATAAGATTAAAAGATACATGTTTAACTGATGAATTTATTGACGAGATTGAGGAATTTATTGTATTTGCTAAAAAATATCTTGAATTTATGGATGAAAAAAAAAGTTGTCCATGTAATGCTTGTAAATGTCAAAATCAGAGTTTCCATGATGTAGAAATATGCGATATCACATTGCAAAAATTAGATTTATTAGCAACTATTATATTTGGTATAAACACAAAAAATTAGTTGTGCCACAAATAACTGAGTATTTTATGCATAGAAATGTTGATTCAACTATTGTAGTGGAATTTCTCATCCACACGATCTATGTGAAGTAATCTTTAAGAATATTATTAGTCCTTCATTAAATCTGGCTATTACATACGATATCCCAATATCATCGGCAAAACAATTTTATAAAATGCTAAGGCTTCAGAAGAAGAGGTTTGAGAAGGTAATCCATATGGCCACTCAAAGTTATCTGCGGTTGACAGAAAAATGAATTTATAGGCAAAACATTATTTTTCAGAAAGGTGTTATAATGAAATATGTCATTTGTTATTTGAATTATTACCAAAAAAATAATATCATGATAGATAGTTTTTATGGTACACAGAAGTTAATGTGAGGTTTGGGTTTGCTGTTGAAAGAAATATATTGTTGTATTAATGGCTGCATGATATATTGTTGCATAGAAAATGAAACAATTATATGTAATTTTTATAATTATCTTCGGTACAAAAGAAATACAACATGTAAAAGAAAAAATATATATCATATGTTTCTCACAAGAAGATGTATTTTTATCCATTGACTCATTTGAAAAGATTATTTGCATCTAATGCTACTGCTATGATATGAGTTGGCAAAAAGATCATGTTATTAAAGATGGCGTGATGTGACACTAATCATATTTTTCTTTTTGGCAATATTTTTATGATTGTCATCTATCTTTTGCAGATGAAAGTCAAAATGTTGGATTAGGGCTTTGCACAAATGGATTTTAGCCATGTGGACAAACAAAGCAACAATACTCTTCATGGCCAGTTATTATTATACCTTATGATGTATTACAATTGATGTGCATGAAAGATGAATACATAATTTTGTGTATTATCATACCTAGTCCAAGAAATTCAAAATATAAATTGGATATTTTTTTGTAGCCCATTATAGTATAGCTCAAAAACTTGTGAAAGGATGGTGTCAAAACATATGATATATCTAGAAAGTAGAACTTCAAAATATGAGCAGCACTTATGTGCACTCTAAGTGACTTTCATGCATATTCGATATTATCCGGATAGAGTATTACAGAAAAATTAGCTTATCCTTATTGTAAGGACTTAGATGCACTTTATCTAAGTAAAAGAGAAGAATTCTTGGGTTGATAATCATCATAATTTCTTACATGTAGAGAATCCAATTTTGGATGAATATTGATCCATTTAAGAAAGGCTATAAATTCGTTAAAAGTGCACCACCTTTTAACGTCAGGTGAAAAAATATTAAAAGTAATTGAAAGATATGGGTTTAAAAATGTTATCAATGTTGAGGCAGATTGCATTAATGCACAAATTTCAACTAATCATCACTATGGTTTGAAAAAGAAAAATATCTTGTGGAATTTACCTTATTGGAAAACAAATATTTTTAGACACAACTTAGATGTGATATATATTGAGAATAATTTTTTTGATAATATTTTTAATACTATAATGAATGTGGAAGGAAAAAAAAAGATAATACAAAATCAAGAGAGAATTTGAAAGATTTATGTTCACTTCTATAGTTACACAAGGACGAATCAATGAATAAATTTTCGAAGGCTTGTTATACTCTTGAAAAGGATGCAATGGAAGCTTTGTGCAAATGGTTGATGAAGCTCAGGTTTTCTAATGGATTTGCAACTAACATGAAAATATGTATTGATATGAAGAAACATAAGTTATTTTGAATGAAAAGTCATGACTTTCATGTGTTCATGCAGAGGATAATACCCATAGCATTCCGTGAATTACTTCCACAAAATGTGTGGGAAGCATTGACTAAAATAAGTCTTTTTAAAGAATCTCACTTGTAATGTCGTGAGAAAGGAAGAAATGGAGTAATTACAAAATGATATCCCTATTATTTTATGCAAACTTGAGTATATTTTTTCTCCTAGCTTATTCGATTCCATGGAATATCTTCCATTCCACTTTCCTTATGAATCCATGATAATAGACCATGTGCAATACATATGGATGTATCCATTAGAAAGGTAATATAATTTTCCTTTGTTAATTCAAAAATTTTAATGTATGCGCCAAATATTTTTTTATAATATATATCTATTTGAGATATCTTAGAAAATTGAAAAATAATGATCAAAATAAAGCTAGAGTCAAATGATCAATATGCAATGCCTATTTGGTTGAAGAGGTTTCAACATTTTTTTTGCACTACTTTTAGCCACAATTATATAATCAGCATAACAAATTGTCATCAAAAATATATATAGTATGGAAGATGGATCAGAAGAAAATGATATATTTTCTATTTTCATACATGTGCGCGCATAGATTGTAAGGTAGAGCAATATCCAAATATTTTTTGGTTAACCTAGAGTATCATACTGTGTACACATACTTTTTGTTGAACTACGAGGAAGTTACACCTATACTAAGTAAAATGTATAATATTTTCATAATCATTTATTTGTTATTGTATATGATATACCATTTTAATTATTCAAAATACCTTCAATTTTATTTTTGAAAAATATATGCTCAGAAATTTAGGCAAAGAGAACCTCATATTGACGATGATTCAATTGATGCAATGATTGAAAATAATTTTACAAATTGGTTTGAAAAATATGTCTGTATATAAGTTATCATTCTTGGTTCTAAATAGTTGAGTGCAACATTATATATATATATCCTTTATTATTTTCTCGATATAATTTTCTTCATTGAATATAAAGTAATAGACTAATGAAGGATCTTGCAAAAGAAACATTATGAAGTTTATAGTCATATCCAATATATCATGTAAATAGATACAATTTCACACTTTGAAATATAGTTCAAATATAGCTGTAATGAACAATAGTATTTGCATTAAGGGGTCTAACTATACTTCACTTATTGAAATTGTACACGTGGAGTATCATGTTTTACCAATTAAGAGGACTATTCTGTTTAAGTGTTAATAGATTGATCCTATTCCAAATATGAGTACTAGAATTCATCATCAATACAATCTTGTTGATGTACACTATAATAAATTATAATATAAGTACGAGCTATTCATTCTTGTAGTATAAGACGAATAAGTGTGTTATACTACTTATCCAATCACAAGAAGAAATCCATGTCATTGATGGGTAATATATAAAATAAAATCTAGATCAGCTATTAAATTTGTTGAAAATGATGTTATGATTATTCTATCATGTGTATCATCATATCAAAAGAATAATGAGAAACCTAATTTAATCGTTCGTTGGGCAAATAATGGCTTTCAAAATTTACTTGTTGATGGTGGAAATTATTTGGACATTGATGATTAGGATGTACAAGTGTTAAATGGGCCATGTTGGGGCTGGCACGACCTATTTTTTAGGCTTGTATGGGCCCACGTGTAGTGCCATGCACGACACATTTTTGTAACCACGCCATGCTTGGCATGACATGGTTCATTGGAGGGCAGGCTCGGCATAGCTAGCTACCTGAAATTAGTCCAGTTTCTGGCCGGTTCTAGGTCAAGATAATCTTAACCTAGAATTGTAATAGAGATAGCATGCATTCATCGCTCGTCGGGCATCACCACGTCGACCATTTCCCAGCACAAATCATGCCATCATCATGTTGCCCATTATGCGTCACCTATCACCACATCACACCTTCATCCATGTCGTGCCAATGTGCCAAACACTCAAGACGTGCCTGACATGGTATACAGAATGAATTTCCTTGGCATGGCATGACATGAGTTTTGCTGAGGGTCCTCTCGGCATGGCTTTGGACATGTTCTTGGAGCATGTCATGCCGGGCCAAGCACTATTGAACTTGGTCGGGCTTCGAGCTAAGCTTCAAGCCGAGCCCGAGCTACCTGGCTAGGTTGACACCTCTATGACAATGTTGAAGAAAATAACTAGGAGGAATTAATTGCAAAATCAAAAGATGATGACTATGTTGATAGAGATATTTTTTTAGAAAATTTTGATGATGAATAGAAATTTATTTGCTACCTTGTTATTTTCTCATTCACATTTTATAATCATTTAAAAGTGCATGTTAAATTAAAAAAATTTAATTATTTTTTCTAATGTTAATATGTTTATCATTATGTCTTGTTATTATGATATTTTCATATATTATCTGTATTGACTCTGTATATTTTGATGTTTATATAACTTTATATAGATATGAGAGGTAACTATTCAAGTAGTCAAGAATCTGAATGTGTGAGAGGGGCAGAGAAAGTCAATTAATAGTTCATGGAGGAGGAAATCTACATGTATTCAGTGACGACAACACTATAAAACCTTTTTACATTCTCTTATACGTACTGAGGAAACTTTGGTATCACCTCATCATGACTTACACAGATTTATTATCACAGATATTCTATTTTCTTCTTATTTTTTACCAGAAGATATTGATAGTTCCATTTCACCAAACTTAGGAGGCCCATATATTGGAACTACAAGAGCAACAACTGTAGGATATTTACAATCCTTAATTTGCATGCAAAATAATGAGAAAATTTTTATCCGGCACATAATTAATAATAAATAGTATGTTGATTTCTTAAATTTACTATATTCATTCATTATCATTTTTCATATATTTCATTTCAATTAAATATTAAATAATATGCGAATGAAATTATAAATATATTTCAATTTTTTGATTTTTACAATAATAACAACATATAATATTGCTACTTATTAAACATTATCATTTATAATATTAAAAATAAATTTTAACTTAGTAGCAGTAAAACATATCTATTTTGTTTATATGTATATGTACGTGATGATTTTAAATTTATTACAGGTTTATTCCTTCTATTTCTCGTATTATCAGAAAAAAATTTAAGGAGAAACTAGTTGAAGAGGGTATAAAGTGGAGCAAATTTTTTCCAAGTATGAATGAATTTTTTGGGAAGAATTTAAAAAATATCTTTCATTCATTTACTTGTTTTTCAAATTAGTATACTATGATATACTCTAAAATTAAATGCATTACAATGTATTATTTTTTTATTTGATTTTTGCAAAAAAAAAATACAAATAGAATAATTGTTTGGTCGTATCTGTGAATAATACATGGAAACATGTGACAAGTGTGAGATACAATAACAAGCTTGATAAATAAAGAAAAAAGTATAGTAAAGATGTAAAGCCTAATAGTATCCTTCTTAGCATTTGGATAAGATGGTATGAATTCTAGAATAAAGAGGAGTTCAAGGTCTTGTCCTAGGTGGCCCCACACAATCATCGATCATAAAAAACAAGTGAGGGATCATGACCTTCAAAACATATTGGAGGTTCAAAGGTAAACTACCAACATTCTATATATTTGGTATAATTATATTTTATTTTTTTTTATTATTTAAATTTATATAATCTGAATGATAATATCTATGTGATAATGAGTGATGTTTCTTAATAGTAACTAATATTTATTTTCAGGAGACTGAGGGTATGTTTGATAAATCATTGAAAAATTTAAAACCATTGAAAATGAAAAGTTTCAATGGTTTTATTTTTTCAGTATGTTTGATAAAACATTTTAGGGATCTCTTAATTGAAAAATTTAAATGAAAAACTATTGAAAATAATAAGCAGGTTGAGGCCTACTTATCGTTGAATGTAGAAAATTTTCAACAATTTTTTTTTAAAGTGACCATTTTTTTTATCTTTTTTTTGTTATCGCATTCATGCTACAGTTCAGTTTATGAATCTCTCTTTTCCTCCTCCTTTCTCCACCACCACAAGCCCTAACCCTAACCCTCTTTCATGATTCATTTAATAGATGAAATAACAAATCAACTAGTTGCTCATTAATTTTTATTTTTATATTAAAAGTTTGGATAGTTTTAAAAAGTTTAGATTCTATTGGTTATTTTTTAAACATATTTATGTCTTTTTTTGAATATTATGATATATTTATGGATATGTTTCTAGTGATTTTCTTTTAAATAATAATTAATAATTGTATTGAAAAATAAAATATTATCAGAAACTCTATTTATTTTGGATAATATGTAATACAATGATAATAAAGGTAAATATGTAAAATACATAATTTTTAGAATTCAACATTTATAATTATTAAACAATATATTTATCTCCAGCATTCAATTGTTAGTAACTTATCAAATAGTTTTACAATACAAATTCAATACTTAAAATTCAATACTTAATTTTTTTAGTATTTATTTTTTAGCACTTAATTTTTTCAGTTTATCAAACAAGCACTGAGTTAGGATGTCCACCAACACTATTTGAGATATTCAAACAAATGCACAAAAAGAATAATGGATCATTTGTAGATAAGCATTCAAATGATATAAATATGAGTTTTTCATTTTGTACTTATAGTTTCATTTGATAATTGCAAATAATAAATGAAAAAAATTTTAAAATTTGATTATTTTGTATTAGATGCATTTTAACCATCACTAATGAATTGGATCTCATAATAATTTCAAAGTTCAATGTGCTTGGTCATGATCACTATTGAGATGATTGACCAATATGAATGTTAGTCATATGCATCTACCCTAGGGTTGGTAAGGGGGGATTGAGGGGAGGGTGAAAATAAAATTTAATTATTTGGCATTAGTTATAAATAAAATGCAAACTTAAATATATATTTTTTTACCATAACTAATGATTTATTATTTATGAACCTAGTAAATTTAATTACTAACTTTGTTTTTAAAATATTTTGTAGTAGTAAGAGAACAATTTGTAGAAAGCTGTGAAAAATTTGGTTGCAAATGATTCTCAATTGTAAAATCTTTCTACAAAGGCACAAGAGATTAATGTTGTACTTATTTACCTTCATGTTGTCAGAGTGGAACAGAAAAAAAAGCAAGTGTATGGTCTTGGTACCCATACATCTACATTTTATCTAGGTTTTATTTGGAGTTATTCAACATCTTCTTCCAATTATAATAACATGTTTAATGAGAGGTTGCAGGAAGTTATGTAGGGTATTCAGGAAACATTGCAAAAAAAATAATGAAGAGAAACAAAATGAAATCAAAGAATGAGGTAAAGAGAGGAAAAAAAGATTGAAAAGAGATGAGGAAAGATGGGAAAAAGAGGAGGAAAGAATGAAATGAGAGGAGGAAAGAATAAAGAGAGAGAAAGAAATATAACAAAAGATTTTGAAGATGGAAAAAACTATTTGTAGGTTGGTAGAGGCATCATCTATTTTTCATCATTCTAAAAAGGATCCATCCAGATTGCCAGAAGATAATACTCACTATGAGGACTCATAGTTGTTTGTGATGTGTTATTAATTTTTTGTAATGTATGGTTTTCATCTATGATTATGGTTTTTGTGTTAAACTTTTTTTAATTACTTTATAAATTATATTTTCAAATTTATGGATATTTATGTCTGTTATTTGATATTTTATTCTATGATAGATGCTATGCGAATGTGATTTGATAAATAATATGTGGATGTGCTTATTTAGTTGTAGGACATATAGTTTATGTATTTAATTGTATATAGTATACAACATATAGAAACTACATAAATGGAATTTGTTCATGTTCCAGACAATAGAAACAAATAATTCCATTTCTAAATAGAAATGGATTCATACATTTCTTTGATGATATGCCATTGATTTAGAAACCAAATTATATGTTTCTAATTTTTACGTCTTAAAATTAGTGATAGAATCCAAGATCACTTTGTCATCATAATATTTAGTAATGGAAAAAATCCATCACTATTTATAGATGTGTCATTACGTAATATGTTTCTAAAATTTAGAGACGAGCATTATAGAAATGGATTCTTTCAATTTCTAAGTCTATCGCTATCCAACCATATCGATAGAATTAGAAATGAAATTGGGCATTTCTAATTCCATCTTTTCTTGTAGTATGTGTGTATGTGTGTGTGTGTGTGTGTGTGTGTGCTTTTGTATATCACTACAAGAAAAGATATAATTAGAAATGAAAATTAGAAATGTCCAATTCTATTTCTAAAATTAGGAATGAAATTAAAATGGATTATAAATGGAAATGACATATTATGAAAAAATTAGAAATAGAAAAAATATATGTCACTAATTAGTGACAGATTGATATATATTTTTAAATTCCATTGCTAATTATATTGCAAATTTTGAAATGAAAATAAATTCCAAAACTAAATTATGTATATTAATTTATTGAATAACACTTCGAAACTTTGAAAAAAAGTTAGAGTTTGGAAGTTTTAATTTTGATTCTGAGTTCGTCTGATTTTTTTTGGAATTTTTTTACTCTAATTAATGATCATTATGCAAATCATCCATACTTGAGGTATCAAATTTTATTTTTCAAATTAACTCTATATGTATTATATTCTAGAATTGCATTTTTTGTGCATTTTATTTTTACCAATATTTTTTTTTCATGTTTAACTTTCTTATTGAGTTCTCTCTTCTTGTTTTGTTGATTTTATATCATTCTAATTGATAAATTAAACATTTTACATATTTTTCATATACTAGGTTTTGTTAAATTTTTGTATTACCTAATTGAGGTATGAAATTTATGTACGATTTGTTAATTATCTATAGTTTTGATCATGCTAATTAATGCAGCTTAATTTGGTTACTAGGATTTGTTGAAATGTAATAATTTATAAATGAACAACTTATACTAATGGTGAGCCTTTAACAATGAATAATTAATAAATATTTTAACAAAATATTTAGGAAGCATTGACTGAAATAAATATTTTTATAAGAATCTCACTTATGATATCATAACAAATAAAGAAATAATTACAAAATGACATCTCCATAATTATATGTTGACGTAAGTATATTTTTCTTTCAAGCTTCTTCGACTCTATGGAATATCTTTTGGTCTGCTTGTCTAATGAATCCATATTAGTAGGTCATATGCAATACAGATGAATGTTTATTATGTTTAACATGCAATATTAAACATTATTGGTTTAATATTATTTAATAAAGATGTATTTTAGATGTATTTTAATAAATTTTTTTATTAAAATACATCTCCATAATAGTATTTTAGATGTATTTTTTATTAAAATACATCTCCAAAATGACATCTCCATAATAGTATTTAATGAATTTTTTTAATAAAGATGTATTTTAGAAATATTAAAAAATTGAAAAATAATGTTTGAAATAGAGTCAAAGTCAAGGGTTCAATATGCAATATTTTATTGGTTTAATAGGCTCCCACTTTTTGTGGGCACTACTTTTGGTCACAATTGTTAATCCGCATAACAAAACATCACCAAATAATATATTCGCACATGGGAGATGAATCAAAAGAAATTGATATCCATTTTATTTTCACACATGTGAGTCATTCGTATGGTACATCAATTTCAAGATATTTTTTGGAAGACTCTCTCTTATCATTCTGCTCACACATTGATCTTGTTGAACTACTAGAAATTTAAACCTTATATTGTGTAAGATTTATTATAAATTTATATTCTAATTTTTTTGGCATGGTATGCGATATACCTTTTTAATAATTCAAAATACCTTCAATATTGTTTTTAAAAAATTTATTCAAAGGAACTAAGGCAAATAAAACCGCATATTGATGATGCTTCTATTGATACAAAGCTTGAAAAGAATTTTGCAATTTGGTTTGAAAGATTTGTCAATATATAACATATCATTATTGGTTATAAAAGGTTATGTGCAACATTATATAATTATGATTTTAAATTTTATTATTTTGTAGGTATAATTTTCTTCATCAAATATATGTAATAGACAAAATGAAGGAACGTGCAAAAGCACCATTATGAAGTTTATAGACCAATCTCATACATTATGTTAATGGATACAAATTTCACATTTTCAAATATGGGTTAATCAAATAGAGCTACAATGAATAGTGGTACATGTATCAAGGGGTCTAACTCTACTGCATCTACTATTAATTTTTATGGTCGACTAATTAAAATTCTACATGTGGAGTATTCTAACTTTAATAATTAAGAGGAAATTCGGGTTAAGTTTGAATGGTTTGATCCTATTCCAAATCTGGATATTAGAATTCATTATCAATACAATCTTGTGGATGTGCACCATAAAAAATATTATTGTAAGTATGAGCCATTTATTTTTATGGTATAAGTTTAATAAGTATATTACACCACTTATCCAACCACAAGAAGAAATCCTTGTGGCTGATAAAAAATATGTTAAATAAAACCTAAATCAAGTATGGAAGTTATTGAAAATGATGTTATTGTCACTCTATCACGTGTACATGCATTTCAAAAGAATATTGTGGAACTTCATCCAATCATTCCTTGGGTAGATAAGGGCTTCAAACATTACTTGGTGAATGTGGAAACTATTTGGGTATTGATGATGACCATGTTGAAGTAGAATTTGAAAAGGAATTATTTATAGAATTAGATGATGATGAATATGTAGATGGAGATGATTTGTTATAAAATTTTGACGATGACTAGGAATTTACTGACTTCCTTATTATGCTATCTTGCTTATTTTGTAATTCTTACAATTTGGATGCTAGATGATTTGTTTTTGCTTTTTTGAATGTCAATGTGTTTATCATTATGGTTTTTTGATTTTTTTATTTTCAAAACATGTTTTTATTATCTTTTATATTTTTTGATGTTTATATAACTTGATTTAGGTATGAGAGGTAACCATTCAAGTGGTCGAGGATCTTAAAATGTGTGCAAAGGTAGAGAAAGTCAACTAATAATTTGTGGGGAAAAAATCTACATGTATTCGGTGATGACAACACTATAAATGTTTTCCAGCATTTTGCTACATGTACGGAGGATATGTTGCCATCATTTCATTATGATAGACACGGATTGATAGCCATTGATATTTCATCTTCATCTTATTTTGTACTAGAAGGTATTGATAGCTCAATCCCACCTATCTTAGGAGACCCATGCATTAGTACTTTCGCATCGATATTGGTAATTTATTCACAAATCATAATTTGCATGAAAAGTTATGAAAAAATCTTCATTCGACCCATAATTGATAATAAACAGTATGTAGTTTTCTTAAATTTACTACATGCATGTATTATCATTTTTCATTATTTTTGTTTCAAAAAAATTTAATATAAAATATGAATGAAATTATAAGTAAAGTATAATATTTAAAATATTGTAATTTAAATTAATAACAAAGTATGATTTTGAAGCTACTTATCGAACATTAATATTTAGAATTAAAATAATATTTGCATTACGAAGTTTTGGATAATAAATAAATATGAATTAAATATTAACTTAGTAGTAGAAAAATGGGTGTATTTTGTTTGTGTGCGTGCGTGCGTGTGTGTGTGTGTGTACATGCTGATGTTAAATTA
Source organism: Sapria himalayana (assembly GCA_029783825.1). Lineage (NCBI taxonomy): Eukaryota > Viridiplantae > Streptophyta > Magnoliopsida > Malpighiales > Rafflesiaceae > Sapria > Sapria himalayana. Next base: position 1,527,928 of record JAREIK010001701.1, read on the forward strand.
CTTATAGGTTTATTTCTTTTGCTTCTCATACAATCAAAAAGATATGCAAGGAAAAATTAGTTGTGGAGAGTATAAAGTGGAGCAAATATGATTTACTTGTTTTTCAATTTGGACAAATATGATTTACTCTTAAAATAAATAGATTATAATGTAATATTATTTTATTTGATTTTAGCTGGAAAAAGCAAAAATGGAACAACACTTTCGTGCTTTTGGTGAAAGATATATAGAAATATGTGACAAGTGTGAGATATAATGACAAGTTTGGCATATAGAAAAAAAGTATGGTAAAGATGTAAAGCCTAATAGTGTCCCCCATAATATTTGGATTAAGTGGTGGGAATACTAGAATTGTGAGGAGTTCAACGTCTTGTCTCAGATGACCTCATACAATTGCAAATCAAAGAAAATACGTGAAGGATATGACCTTCAAAACATATTGGAGGTTCTAAAGCGACCCACCAACATTCAATAGATTTGTTATAATTATCTTTCATATTTTGTTTATATTAATTTTTTTTGAATATAAATGATAATATATGTGTGACAATGTATCATGTACCTTAATAATAACTATTATTTATTTTCAGGAAGCAGAGTTGCGATGCTACCAAAACTATTTGAGGTGCTCAAGCAAATGCACAAGAAGGATAATGAATCATTTGTGGACATGCAGTCATATAATATTATTGTGACTTTCTCAATTAGTACTTATAGTGTCATATATATTTTATAATTAATGAAAGAAAATAATATAAAAAAAATAATTTTTTTGGTACTCATTATAATTAATTTGCAAACTCAAGTAATATTTTAACGTAATTGATGAGTTACTATATATGGACTCATTAAATATAACGACAAACTTTATTTTTATGTTATTTTTTAGTTAGGGTGATGACAGTTTCATGTGCTGGTATATATTTTATCTAAATATAGTATTGATGAGTTATATTGTATTCTAACAATTGTAGGAAGCCATGGAAAATATGGTGTTAATTACTTCATAATTGATTGATCCTTCTTTAGAGGTGTCAGAGATTGATATTGTGCATATTTACTTTTAGTATGTTAAAGTGGAGCAGAAGGCAAGTTTATGGTCTTGGCACCCATGCATCTATATTTTTTCTAGGTTCTATTTGGAGTTCTTAATCATTATTTTCCAATTACTATAGCATGTTTGATGAGAGATTGTATGAGGAAATGTAGGAAATTCAAGATACATTACAAAGAAAAAATGATGCGATGCAATAAAAGAATGAAAAGGTGCAACAAAATAAAGAAGAGATGGAACAAAAGAAAGAAGAGATGAAAAAGGGAATTAAAGAAATGGAAAAAAAGAGAGGCTGAATGAATGAAAAGAGAGGAGAAAAAAAAGTGAAGAGTAAATGAATAAAAGATTTTGAAGAAGGAGAAAATTGTGTGCAAGTTGGCAAATGCATCATCAATTTTTTATCATTCTGAAGAAGATCCATCCAGATCTCTGGAGATCAATACTCATCTCGAGGACTCATGGTTGTTTGTGATGTGTTATTAATTTTTTGCAACGAAAGTTTTTGTTGTAAAATTTTGATTTTTGTGTTACTATATTTTTATTAAGTTATGAATATGTATTATAATTGATGGACATTTATGTTTGTTATCTGACATTATTTTATAGTGGATAAATGTCATTTGATGAACAACATGTACATGTGCTTATTTTATTACAAGTTAAATGGTTTCTATATATATTTGTATATTATATATAGTATATAGAAACTACACAAATGGGATATGTTTTTATTGCAAACATTAGAAATGGAAAATTGTGCTTCAAAATCTGTTTCTAATTTAGAAATAAATTTTGTGTTTGTGTTTTATTATGTCATTAATTTAGCGATGAAATCTGAGATTTCATTTCCGTAGCTAAAATTAGCATCAAAAAAATTCAGTCGAATTTCTTTCAATTTCTCGGACGCTATCAAACATTAGCATCAAAAAATTAGCATTAAAAAATTAGCATCAAACATTAGAAATGCTCGGACGCTATCTATCTCTTAAGTTTTGAAAGGAGCATTTTTGAAACAAATTCTTTCAATTTCTAATTACATAGCTATTTGAGCACTACGATGGAATTAGAAATGAAATTGGGCATTTCCAATTGCATTTTTGTTGTTGTGACACACACATAGATACACACACTCACTCACTCACTCACTCACTCATACATAGACACACAAACACACACACACACACACGTGTGTGTGCGCGTTTATATATATAGACAATATATGGAAACACACACACACACACATGTGTGTGTGTGTGTGTGTTTGTTTATAATACATAATATATATGTTTAATATATATATATATTTATATGTGTGTGTGTGTGTACATTATATATGTGTGTGTGTGTGTGTGCATGTGTATTTATATGTTTATATATATATATATATATATGTATGTATGTGTGTGTGTGTGTGTGTGTGTATTTGTTTATATCTATATATACCTATGTGTGTTTGTATGTGTATGTATATGTGTATATATATATATATATTGTATATATGTATCTATATATGTATACTATATACATATCTATAAATGCATATACTATAAATATTTGTACACTATATATGTATACTACTACACTTACACACACACACACACACACACACACACACACACATATATATATATATATATATTTGTGTGTGTCTTTGTATATGTTTATATGTATATATTTACAATCATATAAACATATATACATATACAAACAACCATAAATATATATGTTTGTATGTCTATATATATATACATATAAACACACACACACACACACATAAAACAAACAAATAGACACACAGACACACAAACACATAGACACACACACAAATAGTTATATATGTGTTTTTATATGTATCTATATAACTATTTTTGGCATTACAATAACAAACATGTGACTGTTGGTAAGGAATTGATTTTGTAATGTGGAGGGTGTGGGTTTGAACGCTCTCATTCTATCCACAATAATAATTATATATTTTTAAAACCACAGTTCAAGTTTTGAAAAATTTTATCTTTGAATTCAGAAGCATGGTTTCTTGTTTCAGAACAGTGGTTTCAAAATTAATTAAATTAAGTTTTTTCCAAATTTCGGAAGAAAAGATTTGCTTGATTAATTTTAGTTCACCAAAACTTAATTATTTTAGACTTTGATATTATTTTTTAATTATGAAAAGTTTGGTCCACCTAAATTAAAATATATTATGTTTATTATACCAAAAAAAAAATAGCCCAACTAAAAATATTTATGGTGGATATAATTTTTTTTACAATTTAATGAAGCAAAAAATATATATATATTCAAAATTTGATATAGTAAAATTCTATTAATTTGAAATTATCTCTCCCCACCATTTAGCATATAGCATATATGATACATGTTTTTTATAATATGCCATTTTTTTAATCTAACATGGCACACATAAGAATAAAATAAGCTTTATATATTTTAGTGTACCAAAATATTTAAATTTTGGAACATGGCACACAAACATAATTTTTTTTTGTTTTCATTTTGATCGTCCAAATCCTCATTTACAAAATAATATCTCCAATGTGTCATGTCATCTTGCTACATTAGGTGTCACATCATACATTTTTAAAAATGTTACATAAAATTTAAGGTTTTTGAAAAATTCTTTGAAAACATACAAACACACACACTATATACATATATAAAAATAATATGTATGTATATTATATATTTTGAATATATGTAGACATAGCATATATATACATACAACAATATATATTGTATATATATTGGAATGTATATAATGTGTGTATATCTATACATATGTATCGGAAGATACATATACATAGTATATCCGTGTGTATTTATATACAAAATAGAATGAATAGGATATGTATATATATACATAGTAATGTGTGTGTTTATATACACAATAGTCTATATCACTACAAGAAAAAATCAAATTAGAAAGAACCAAATCCATTTCTAATTCTTTTGCAATTTTGAATTAGTGATCTCAATAAAAATGGAAAGATTCCATTTCTAAAATGCTCCTTTCTAAATTTTTGAAATGGAAAATGCCTCGGCATTTCTAAAATGTGCGATAACAATTTTTTATTTCTAATTTTTGCAATGGAAACGAGATCCTGGGTCTCATTTTGATTTTCAATACTATAATAGTGACGAAATAGAATAGAAATGCATGATCTATTTATAAATTAGAAAGGGATTTTGAAACATCATTTTCCATTTTTATTTTATACAATAGTAACATGCCCCATTTGTTGTAGTTTTTATATGCTATATACAATATGCATATGCATATAGAAAATATGTACCTTGTAATCTAATAAGTACATGCACATATTATTCATCCAATGATATTCACATAACATTCACAATAGAGTAACATATCAAAGAAAAAATATCAAAGTCCATCAATTCCAAAACATATTAATAACTTCAAAAAACAAAAATACAAAAACAAAAGTTTAGCACAAAAATATTCATTGCAAAAAAGTAATAACACAACATTACAGACAACTATGAGTCCTTGTTGAGATGAGTATTGTCTCCGAATATCTGGATGGATCTTCTTTTAAATGGTAAAAAAGAGATGAAACCTTTACCAACTTGTACATTATTTTCCTTATCTTTAAAATTTTTTATTGCATTTTCACATCTCTTTTTGTTCTTTCCTTCTCTCATTTCATTCTTTCCTTCTATTTTTTCATTCTTTCTCCCCTCTTTTTATTATTTCTTACTCTCTTTTCATTCTTTTGTCCTCTCTTTACATTCTTTTGTCCTCTCTTTTCATTCTTTTGTTATCTCTTTTCATTCTTTTATCCTCTCTTTTCATTCTTTTGTCTTCTCTTATCAGTCTTCCATCCTTTTTTTTTTATTTCTTCAATTTGTTTTTGCATCTCTTTATTTTTTTGTTGCATCTCCTCATTTTTTCTTTGCAAAGTATCCTGAATTTCCTGCATCTCATCGTGCAGTCGCTCATCAAATAAAATATTGTATAATTGAATGAAGAATTTCAAATAAAATAGAGCTAAAATTTAGATGCATGATACCAAGTCCATACACTTGCCATTTTTGTTGGCTCCTTTCTAATAGCCTGAAGGTAAATATGCGCAATATCAATATCCGACACCTCTATTGAAGGATCTATCAATTGTAAAGCAATGACAGCCATATTCTCCATAATTATAATTATTATAATACAACATAATTCATTATTATTATATTTAGATAAAATTTATACCAGCACATGAAACTATCAAAACCCTACTAAAAATTAATTTATAAATGAAGTGAGTCATTACATTTTAATGAGTCCGTATTTAATAACTCATCAATAATGATAAAAAAAATATTGACTTTGGATATTAATTTTTTTGAATTGTATAAATTATATTTCTTTACAATTTATTGTTTCATGCATTACAATATATAGAAGACATTGAAGGCACAAATTCAGAAACTCACATTGATATCATTTGACCATTTGTCTATAAGTGACCCATCTTTCTTCTTGGGCATTCCACTTAAATATCTCGAATGGTATTGGTAGATGTCCCAACTAATCCTTTTAAAAATAAATAATAATTACTAAAGATGTACATAAAACATTATCACAAAGTTCAAATCATAATAAATTAGGAAAAACAAATTTACAATATCTACTAAATATTTGTAGGTCATCTTTGAACCTCTAATATATTTTGAATGTCATGATCCTCCACTTCACATACTTTCTCTGATCGACGAATTTGTGATGCCATCTGGGGCAAAGCCTTGAACTCCTCACTTTTCTATCATTCCCACCATTTGATCCAAATATTAAGGGAACACTATTTGGCTTTGAAAATTTACCATATTTTTTTCAATATTTTCCAAGTTTGTCATTATATCTAACACAAGCCACAAGTTTCCATGTATCCTTCACCGAGATCAACAAAGCGTGATTCAATTGATATATTTTCTACAAAAAATAAAGAAAACAACAATACATTGTATTACAATTATTTTAATAGAATTTCATAAAAAAATAAATTGACAAATTGGTAAATGCATCAAAATTATACTTCAAATTCTTTCCAATTAAATTCTTTCATATTTGAGGGCACTTTGCTCTACTTTACACCATTCACAACTAGTTTATCCTTTTATATCTTCACGAGTATATGAGATGATGAAGGAATAAACTTGTAATTAATTTAGCATTAGCACATACATATACATATAAAAAAATACACCAATGTTTATGCCAATAAGTTAATATTATATTCATTATTATTTCTTATCCAAAACTTCATACCACAAATATTATTTTAATTCTCACTTGTAATGTTCGATACTAGCATCATCATAGTTTGATATTAATTAAATATACCATATTTTAACCTTAATCATTTACTTATATTTGTATTCATAGTTTTAATTAAAATTTTATGCAAATAAAAATAATGAAAATTGATAATGCATGCATGTAGTAAATTTTAAAAAGTTACATACTATTTATTAATGAAGATTTTCTCGGAACTTGACATGCAGACTATGGATTGTTTGCATGCCAAGTTGTAGATGTTAATCCGTAAAATAGGTTGGACAAAGCCATTGTTGATGCTAAGAAAGTTATGTAATATCCAGTCATTATCGATATCGTAGTACCAATGCATCTACTTCCTAAGATTGGTGGGACAAAGCTAAGAATAATTTCCATTGAAAAATGAGACGAAAACGGAATATCAGTGGTTGTCAATCTGTGTGTCTAATGATAAGGTGATGCCAATGCATCCTTTATACGTGTAGGAGAATGTAGAGAGATATTTATAGTATTTTCATCATTGAATAAATGTTGAATTTCTCTTCCATGAACAATTAGTTGACTTCTTCTACCCCTCCCCATGGATTGAGATCCTCGGCCACTTGAATTGTCACATCTTATACCTAATTCAAGTTATATAAACATCAAAAAATACAAATACAATAAAAACATGTAATAAATATGTCATTCTAACAAAACATTATTGAAACACATTGACATTCAAAAATGCGAATTTTTTATATGTAATACCCAAATTGTAATAGTTACAAAATAAGTAAAACAACATAACATGGAAGTTAATAAATATCTAATCATTAGAAATTTATAACAAGTCATCTTCATCTATATATAAATCATCTGATTATGCAATTAATTCAGTCTCACTATATTCTTTAACATGACCATCATCAATGTCCAAAAAGAATCCATCTTCACAAAGTAATATTTGAAACCTATTATCTGCCACATAATTTATTGGATAATGTATTATTCTCTTGAATTACATGTACACACGATGCATCTTTTACAACTATCTGGCCTTTCCTAATACTTTAATATTCCTCTAAAATTGATGTTCCATATGTAAGAACATATGATGGTTATCAAACCAAGATTCATTTCTTTCTTTGCTCAGAGAAAATGTATCATAGCCCTCCATGTAGTAAGAACATACAAATTTTATTGCAGTACTCCATTCTAACACCATTAAATATGTTGAAAAATCACTTATAGTCTACATAAGTGTTGCTCATATTTGAAAGTTTTGCTTTCTAGATATATCGTATATTTCTACACCCAGCTCCCACAAATGCTTTGGCTCCACAATAAAGAGTTACAAAAAAACATCCAACTTGTCTTTTGGGTTTCTCGGACCAAGTATGATGACTTACGAAACATGTACTCATATTTCATGCACATCCAAGGTGGTAAATTATATGGTGTAACAATCATAGACCATCAAGAGTATTATTGTCTTATTTATCCAAATGGTTGAAATCCAATCATGCACAACCGTAATCTAATATTTCAACTTTCATCTTCCAACGATGGATGAATATTATCAAAATATTTCTAAGATGGAAAATCTAAGCAATACCACATCATCCCTTCTTCAATAATATACTTTTTATGTCAGCTCATGTCATTAGAAATGACTTCAGGATGCAAATAATCTTTGCAAATGAGAATTCAACGGAAAGTAATACATATTCTTATGAGGAACATTTATTTTCTACCTTTTACATGCAATATAATTTTTGTACTAAGGTTAATTATAGAAATTACATGAAATTACTTAACTATCTTTACCCTAATATATCATGCATCCATTAATGCAACAAAATATTTTTTCTACAGGCAAACCCAAACCATGTATTAACTTCTTTTTATTATAAAAGCTATATATTATGATGTTATTATTTGGTAATAATTCAAATGACAACTTAAATTTCATCAAAATACCTTTTTGAAAAATAATATTTTGCATTTAAATTCAAAAGTCTGGCCACCATAAATAAGTTTGATTGACCATATGGATTACCTAGTCAAATCTTTTCTTCTAATACTTTGAGTATTTCATAAAATTCCCTTGTTATTGATTTTGGCTAATCATTAGTGACATCCGGATTGAAGGAATGACCAATAACATACTTTAACATGTCTTCACAAGCATTGTTGGCATTGATATATTCCATTTCAATATTTGAATCAATACTTTTATGTATATAATTCTATGTTGTTTGTTGCACAACTATTTTCCCATGATTAAATTTTAAAACATAAGAGTCTCTAACTTCGATTGAATCTATTTTTTGTAAGATGAAATTGCATAGTGTCCACAATTTGAAAACTCCAATTTTGACTTAACTGTCATTACATGGGGTTCGTATTTTTTTTTTCCATCCATTAATTGAGGGTACTCTTAAACAAAACCAACAAACTCCATAATCTTCACTACAAACTTATCAATCAAAAAAAAAAAAACCCATTTCTTAATCTAATTTTCATCCATTAATGATTAGTTCTTATAATATTTTCCATATCTATTACATATAATACAAGTATATATTGAATAATAAAAAGAATATATATAATAATTTATTTGTTATAAAGTTGTGGTAATATATTTATGATATTACATAAATACAATAAAAATATTGTAGTCACAGTCACATCATTAATAGGTAAATTTGCATTTAAAAGAGATGATGAGGATTGTATTAATCTCTTAGATAATTACAAATATCTTTTAGTTTATTTTTCTAATATACAAAAAAATAAATATTTCATATTTATCTATTATGGATGAAATTGTAAAAATTAAGCAAAAATCAAATAAATGCAAAACATAATCATACATGCTAAAGAAAAATATAATCATACAAAAAACATTTTAAATATAAATATATAAATATAGAAATATATAAATATATTAATATATAAATATATTAATATATAAATATGTAAATATATAAATATATTAATATATAAATATGTAAATATATAAATATATTAATATATAAATATGTAAATATATAAATATATAAATATGTAAATATGTAAATATGTAAATATATAAATATGTAAATATGTAAATATATAAAAATGTAAATATGTAAATATATAAATATATAAATATGTAAATATATAAATATATAAATATGTAAATATATAAATATATAAATATGTAAATATAAAAATATATAAATATGTAAATATATAAATATATAAATATATAAATATATAAATATGTAAATATATAAATATATAAATATATAAATATATAATATATAAATATATAATATATAATATATAATATATAAATATAAATAATAAATATATAAATATATAAATATAAATATATAAATATATAAATATATAAATATATAAATATAAATATAAATACATAAATATATAAATACATAAATATATAAATACATAATATATAATACATAAATATATAAATACATAAATATATAAATACATAAATATATAAATACATAAATATATAAATACATAAATATATAAATACATAATTATATATAAACATAATATTTAATACATAAATATATAATACATAAATATATAAATACATAAATATATAAATACATAAATATAAAATACATATATATAATACATAAATATATAAATCATAATATATAAATACATATATATAATACATAAATATATAAATAC
>JAREIK010001701.1:1545979-1550979 GCA_029783825.1 Sapria himalayana
TATAAAAGCCTATATATTAAGTACACACACACACACACATACACACGCATATAAAAACCTATATTGAATTTATATTAACATGTATGTATATATATATATATATTATAAAAATATGACATATAACAATAATTTGAAAATAGAAAATTTAACATTATGATAATACAATATATAACATAAGTAATGAAATACAAGATAAAAGGGAATTATGATTGAAATGATTTTCAAAGGAAGATGAACCTCCTTTTATAAAATCAAAATTAGAAATCTTAAATGGATTTCCAATGTGGGCAAGGTGATATTTCACCAACCACTTTTCCAATACATTCTATCACTTGAAAATCAACTTTCTTACTTTTCTATGCTTGCTTATGTTCTTGCTATGCCACATGAAGTTCTACAGCAATTAAACTTATAATTTGTTGATCGGTTTGGTCAGGCCATTCACTATGTTCTCATCAGTGTGAATCATTTGCATATCCGCAATTCTTTCTTTAATTTTCTTTCATACAAAATAATATTGTAAACTGATATGTTTTGTATTCGAATGAAATACTATTTTTTTTGCAAAGTATAAAGCACTTTAACTATCACAAAATAAAGTAACTTTATTTTCTATCTAGACTTTTCCAATAGCATCTACAATCAGATTGTCTTTTTATTGGTTTGTGTAGCTACAACATACTATACTTCTATCATATAAGTTGACACAATAGACTGTAACTTTGAAACCCAACTTAAACTTCCTCCAACAAAAGTAAAATCATAGCTCATGGTAGACTTATTATTATCAATATACTCAGCATAATCTGCATCAACATAGCCTCTAATATTAAGGTATGAACAACCATAACATAATGAAGTATTTGAAGTTCCTATAATATATCTGAAAATCCTTTTCATAGTACTTAAATGCTCTCTACTAGGATATTCCATGATTCAACTAACCACTCACACTACTTATGTAATGTCTAGTCTTGTTCAAATCATTGCAAAAATTAAACCTCCCACTACTGATGTATATGGTACTCGAGATATCTCACTACTCTCTTATTTTTGAGCTCGGACACATACTTGATGATAACCTAAAATTAATAGGAAGTGGGGCACTAATTTGCTAACTACCTTGTATGTTGAAGAATCAAAAACTTTTGTTAACATAGTTTTCTTGAGAAAGCCAAATTTTAATGTTGTTTATGTCTTGATAAGTCTACATCTTCTAGAATCTTGTCAGCTAATCCCAAGTGCTTCATATCAAACTTCCTATCCAACCGTGCTATCAATTCTTAGATTTGATATTTGTTGGGGCCAACTACAAATATATCATCCACATATAATAATAAAATGATGAAATTATTTTCATCCTCAAACCTTTTGTAGTATGTACAATGGTTTAAATTTAGTCTAAATTACCCAAGGCTAATGATAAAAAAATCAATCTTTTGTACCAATACCTCGTTGCTTGATTTAGATCATATAAAGACGTATTCAACTTACAAAACAAGTTCTTACCTATTTCAGTAATTCCTTCTAACTAAAACATATAATTTTTTTTATTTTCTCCATGAAGAAATGTAGTTTTGACATCCAACAACTCCAAATGCAAATCAAATATAGTACAAAAAGTCATTACTACCTTAATTGTGATATGATGAACCAACATGGAAAAAATCTCATTGAAGTCAATATCTTCTATATGAGCAAACCATCTTACCACCAATCTTGTACGATACTATTATACTTTTCATTACTATCCTACTTGATCTTGTAAACTTATTTGTTACCAATGGCTTTTCTTCTTAGTGGTAATGATACTAGCTTCCAAGTCATATTCTTGTGTAGATCATCAATTTCTTCCTTCATTACTATCATCAACGGAGATACATCTAAACTATTTGAAGCTTCATGAAATGCTGAAGGTTCTCCACCATCTATTACAAGACAATATTTAATATTTCTCTTTGTAACATACTTTGAGTGCTAAGCTAGCAGCCTTCTATCACGTGTTGGTTGACTAACTTCTAGAGCATTAGACTTGACTTTCTCTTGTAATCCGTGCTCTAATTATTCCTCCATAGATATTGGAACATCTTGTCTCTATTTATTTTTTACTTGCATAGTGGTAGTATCTAAAGCTTCTTTCAACATGTTATCATTATCATCGATTCTTTGTAGTTGATTTTCTACAAAGATTACATCTTTTCTAATAATTATTTTATGGGTAGTGGGATCACATAGGCGATACCCCTTCACTCTCTCTACATACCCTAAGAATATATACTTTCAAGATTTTGGATCCAAATTTGTTTTTTCTTGAGTATTGTATATCACATATGCATGACATCCAAAAAAAAGTAGAGTAATCTATTGGATTAACAATCCATATCTCTATCAGCATCTTCAAATTAATTGCAGTTGAAGGTGATTGATTTATTACATAACATGTGTACTGGCTGCTTCCACCCAAAAAGAGTTGGATAGACTTATAGTCCTCAACATTCCTTTCATTTATTCTGTAAGAGTTCTATTCAACCATTCTACTACTTTATTGTGTTGTGGTGTGTATGTGATTATAAACTATCATTCGATATCTTCCTATTTACAAAGATCATAAAACTTACCATCTATAAACTCTCATTCATTATTTGTCCACAAATACTTAATCTTTTTCTTAGATTCAAGTTCCACCCGCACTTTGAAGTCTTTAAAAATTGGAAATACATCCATCTTATTCTTGATTAGATACACCCAATATCTCATTGAGTAATCATCAATTGAAGAAACAAAATATTTTATTCCTCTTTGGAACATTTTCGATGCTTTCCATTCATCAAGATATATTGATTCTAGAATACATTTATTTCTTATAATTGATCTACTAAAAACCAATATATTCTACTTACTTGTAATAAAATACTCTCAAAAAGATAATTTTATTGATTTGAATCCCATAAATAGCTTTTTATTAGAATCTTTAAACCTTGTTATGATATTTGGCCTAGTTTGAGATGTCACATCATCATTGATTCTTTTTATTTGCTAATTGATGCAACACATACATCAATTTCATGTATTATTTCTCCTTTAAGCATGCATAAATTTATTGTTATCTTTTCTCCCTTCATAACTACAAGTACACCTTTCACAATCTTCAACATCCCAATTTTAGTATGGATTTTACATACAATACTGTTTATTTGTCCTAGAGAGTAATTTTTCTTCAAGTCTTCCCATGTTATAGCTCTTGAATGGTACAAACTATACCATCAAAGATTTTTATTATGATAGTCTCAATACTAATAATCTTCAACGGATGATCATCACCCAAGCACACATAATCTCTTAATTAGTTCATATTTTGAAATCAATTTTTTCAAGATGTCATGTGCCAAGAAGCTTCTCATTCTAGCAACCACACATCACCAAACTTTTTCTACTTTCAACAGTTGTTGTAACCTTGATATATAAGATATTGCCATAATCATTGATACTTGCAATATTCCCTTGAGTATTTGATAACTATTGATTCCAACTCTTTTTTTAAACTAACAATCTCTTTTGAAGTTCATTTTACTGCTATAGTTGTAACACTTTATTTTTCCCTCTTGATTTTGATCTACCATAATTCTAACTCTTAAGGTACCATGCTCCATTGATCTTCCTCATATCACCATCAAGTCTTTTATATGCTATGTATTTGCATATATATCCTCCTTATTTTTATGCTTGTTTTCTTTTTCTAAGATAATAGAGGGAATATCATTGAAGATTAGATTGTCTATTAGAATACCAAATTTCAAATTGATAATGAGTTGAAAATATAAATTAGGTAGATTGTAAAATTTTAGCAAGTTCAGCTTTTTCTATTTTATGACCCAATATAGTAAGTTGAGAAAATAAAGTATTCAAAGTCTTAATGTGATTAGTTACAAAAATAGATTTCATCATTCAAAGAGTGTAAAGACTTCTTTTTAAAAAGATCTTGTTGTAAAGAAACTTTGCCTCATATAATATTGTGAGCGTATTCTAAATTTCTTTTACTATATTTTTTTCTACCACACTCGGCAATACTCCATCAGCTAGTGTCAAATACAAATTTGCAATTACATTACCATTCATCTCATTCTACTTATCTTCAAGAATCTTGATGAGCTTTTTTCCAATTGTATATAAGTATTTATCATTCTTCAAAATTACCTACAATTTTATTTTCTATAATGAAAAATTACACTTGCATTTTTCTACTTCAAATTTTAGTTATATTTATTTCACTTTTATAGTAAACAGTAACCAAGAATAATAGAAACTATTTATGCTAATACACCTACAAAGTTCCCACGTGAGTTGAAGGGTGCAATACTATCTTAAAAACAAAAGACATTGAGGCTCTTATTACCATTTTGACAGAACTTTCCTAAACATGCATTAACTACAAAAATTACTATCCTAAACCCCGCCTTTGCTATTAATGTTAGAAAAATATAATCTGCAATAATAATTTTTTTTAAAAAAATTCAACTCTTAGATAATAAATTAAACAATACAAGAAATGAACTACAAGCTAAAAGGAAATTGAGATTGAGATATATTACAAAGGTGGGTGAACCTTCTTTTATAAAAGAAAAATCAGAAATCCTAAATATATTTTTGATGTGGGTAAGATGATGTTTCACCGACCACTTTGCCATTACAATATATATAAGTTTAAAAATTTAATAAAATAAATAAAAAAAAATGAAATTGCTTTTTATAAATGAAAAGCAGTTTCAAAACATTTTTTTAGAAAATTAGAGCATGATGGTTTTTTTGAATTTAGGTCCATTTAATGTTTTTTTTAAATCACGATTTCCAAATAGAATCCATAGTTTGGGTTTTTTTAAACATGGTTTGGGGAACCATGGTTTGGAAAAATGTGGTTTGGCAACCAGTGGTTTGTTTTTTTTAAATGTGGTTTGGAATAAAGAGGATTTCTAATTTCGAGCAACAAAACATAAATATATATT